>CAJHUC010000680.1:0-89856 GCA_905146915.1 Ostreobium quekettii | reverse complement strand
TCCCATATCCTTATAAGTATAAGAGTTACCGTAGGACAAGGAATACAATACGATCTTGGGTAGGGCGTCCCCCACACCAAGGGCCAGTAGTAGGGCGTCCCCCACACCAGGCCGGTGCGCGTAACATTCGTCCCCCTTAGGGAGGTGGGGCGTCCTCGTCCCAATATATATGGATATGGGAGCAGAAACATTATGTATGTGGGAATAGAACTGGCTGTGCGATTTGCCACATGCCCAGTTGGCGCGGTAACCACACATACATTATGTAAACTATGGTGAAGAGAAAGAGTGGTTGTTTTTACATGACCTCCCGGTCTTCACAACCCTCATTAAAACTCTTCCTCAGCCACATGGCTGGAATGTTCGACCTCCCGGCCTGTCATCTGCGACCCCGAGAATGGGAACCACCAAATGCCCATGCCGGTGGGCGTCGGCTCGGTGCGGGACCTCGTCCTCGCCGCGGCCACGCACACGCCCAGCTCCTCGAGAGGCTGGCACGAGCGGTTCATCAATGTCTAGTCTTTCTCCGTTCAAGATCGCAACGGACATGGCGTTCATGTGTCCAAATTGCGTCTTGGCACGGGGAGCGGTGTACCCAGTGTTCTTCTGGGCCCATCTCAGGAGAACCTGTCAAAGCATAGTCACACATGAGCATGTTTTAGTATGTACATCCCGTACTTTCACGCAGTTTGCATTTACATCACAGGGGTTCTGCCATTTTCAAATGCTTGAACCAGTTCCTGTGCATTTGCAACTGACTTTGCTGATTCCCAGCTGTTATGCTCATGTCCATATCCCAGCCATTTGACAAGGTACTCAACATAGTTTTTGCGTCTCCCACGCTTTCTTAATCCTTTTGTCAAGAATACGTTCAACTTCATACTCCAGTTCACCTTCGATCTCGATAGGTACTGGGGGTGGCTGTACTCTGCCACTTGCCTTATACGGCTTGATTTTCGACACATGAAATATTGGATGTATCCTATGCATGCTTTCCGGGAGTTCTAGTCGATATGCGACAGAACCTATCCGGTCGAGGATGGTGAAGGGCCCAATCCACCTCGGTAATAGTTTTCGAGTTCCAGGGTGTTTGAGAGTAATATGCTGTGTCGAAAGGAGGACGTCATCTCCTTTACTAAACGACACCTCTCTCCGATGGCGGCCAGCATGCTTTGACTGCCTATCTCGTGCTTTCTCTAAGCACGCCCTGGCCTCTTTCAGCGCTGATTGGACACGGTGATCAAATCGTGTCACTGTTGGTAATCCCTCCACGAGGGGTGTACCAGACTGCCTCAAATAAGGCTGCTGCGCCCTTTCAATGGCTACTGCCAAGCAGCGGGCATTCGGATTGTCATAGCCCTTTAAAGGCTTCCGAATTTGCACACCAAGAGCTAAGGGACTCTTTGGGTGCCTCCCGTAATTCAGATAGAACGGGGTCTCTTGGGTAGAACTGTTCTTCGAGTTGTTCATCGCAAACTCGGCCATGGCTAACAGTTCATCCCACGCGTCATGGTCAAAACACGTATAGCTGCGTAAGTAATCCTCCAGAATTGCATGAGAGGTGGTCTCCCGACCTGTAGTGGCCGAAGGGCCTGGTGCGTCCCCCTCAGGGAGATTGCCGACCCGGTGAACGAGAACCAGGCGTAATGGAGAACCACGCTGGTAGGCGCGATGAGCAAAGCTGAAGGAACACAACCGACCGATCCGGGTCGGTGAGGAAAGGGGATCCGTGGGGCGAGGAGTACTACGAAGAGTAATCTCGCGGCCACAAGAAACCACACGGATCTGACCACGACGATAGTCAATGACACCGGCGTGCTCATAGAGCCAATTGTCGCCGAGAATAATGTCATAATCGTCAGAGAGGTCGATCACCATACAATGGACGGTGTCCTTATACCCTTGAATCCAGCACAGATCACATCCCTCTTAGAGGAGTATAAGGATTTGTTTCCTGACGAACTCCCTGAGGGACTCCCCCCGGATAGGGGAGTAACGTTGAGCATTCCCCTAGAGGAGGGGACCAAACCGGTTAAGTGACCCGCTTTCCGGTACAGCCCAAAAGAAATGGAGGAGATCAGATCGCAGGTAGAATACCTGTTGCGAAAAGGTCTGATCACGGAGAGCAGCAGCCCATTCGGGGCCCCTGTGCTCTTCGTACCCAAGCCGGATGGCAGTCTCCGAATGTGTATTAATTATCAGGCATTGAACAAAGCCACTATCAAGAACAAGTGGCCGATTCCAAGGATAGATACCCTGTTGGATCAGTTGCAAGGGGCCAAAGTCTTTTCGGCTATAGACTTGCAACAAGGGTACTATCAACTGCAAATCGATAAGGCAGACTGTGCCAAAACGGCGTTTGTCACGCCATTGGGCTTGTACGAGTTCAAAGTACTTCCCTTTGGACTTGCGAATGCCCCTGCGATATTCCAGCAGACAATGCACCATATATTTGGTGACCAAATCGGCAAACACGTCCTAGTTTACTTGGACGACATTCTGGTGTTTAGCCGAACTGCTGAAGAGCATATAAGACACCTAAGACAGGTGTTAGAAATGCTGCGACAGCAAAAGCTATACTGTCGAATGCACAAGTGCCAGTTCAATAAGGAGGAAATCTCCTACCTAGGACATATTGTGTCTCAAGAAGGCATACGCCCCGATCCCGAAGGGATCGAGAAGGTGAAGAACTGGCCCACACCTCAGTGCGTGAAGCACGTACAGCAGTTCCTCGGATTGGCTAACTATTTTCGAAAGTTCATTCAAGGCTATTCGAAAATGGCGACTCCCTTGACAGACTTGACCAAACAGAATGGCAAGTGGGAGTGGACGTTGAAATGTCAATTGACGTTTGAGCATATAAAGGAGTGTTTGACCACAGCTCCCTTGCTCAAGATGCCAGATCCTGAGAGACCATTCAAGGTCATCGCAGATGCCTTGCAAACTGCTGTAGGGGCGGTCCTAATGCAGGACAATCACCCTGTTTGTTACGTGAGCAGGAAGTTCCTCCCGGCGGAGTTGAACTACAGCGTGACGGACCAGGAGGCTTTAGCTTCAGTCCACGCTGTCCAGTTGTGGAGGTGTTACCTTGAAGGAACACGCTTCAAACTGGTAACGGACCACTGTCTATTGACCTACCTTAAGTCGCAACCACAGCTGAGCCGGAGACAGGCCAGGTGGTCGGAAATCTTACAACAGTTTGACTTTGACTGGGAATATCGCCCAGGATGAAAGAATGTGGCTGATCCACTCTCTCGTATTCCTCCATCGCCGGATGAGCAGGTAGCGAGGAGGAAAAGTCAACTGGTTGTATGTGGCTTAAGAGTAATGCATAAGCGGGGAAGCCAAAGAGAGGCAGGAGAGACGGTAGAGGCCAAAGATCTAGCTTCCAGGATCCGTCAGGCCTATGGCAAAGATCCCCAGCTTACGTCTGTAAGACAGCAGCAAGAGATGCGCTGTACAGACGGGTTGTGGCTGCGAGGCAATCAGGTATATATACCTGCCAGTCTGCGGACTGAGATCTGCCAGTTGGCTCACGACCATCCAAGTGCGGGACACTTTGGTCAAGCCAAGACCCTAGACTTGATCCAGCGGCATTACTGGTGGCCAGGAATGCGACGAGAAGTACAGTTGTATGTCGATACTTGCCTGGTTTGTCAACAGGTTAAGTATCCTCGTCAAAAGACCCCAGGCTTATTACAGCCATTGGGCATTCCTGGGGAGCCATGGACTGAATTGTCCATGGACTTCATCACTCAACTGCCAAAAACTAAGGGAGGTCATGACGCTATCGTCGTATTCGTCGATAGACTGACCAAAATGGTCCACTTAGCAGCCACGACCACCGAGCTCTCTGCAGAAGGAGTAGCTGAATTGTCAAGGGAACATCCACAACACCCAAGGTTGGGAGAGATGTGCCATCCGCGAGGAGAACTTCGTTCTCAACGGGAAAAGGATCTTCTCGCGGAGGAGTGGAGAACTCCGTGGGATCCACAATGCGTCGCGTCACTCTGGCCAGCCGGCGTAGGCGATTAAGGCGACGAAGCTGTCTGTTAGACAGTGCATTGGCAGGGCGTGGCGTGAGGCCTAACCGCCGACAGCAGGTCGGGTTGATGTAGGCTGTGCCAGTCGCTCCCGTATCAAAGAGAATAGAGGCGGGCTGATGCCCGACTTGACCGGTAAAGGTCAAACGAGGTTGGTCTTGTGAGACTCCTCGGATGCGGTGTTCCGCTGAACCCTCTGGGGGTTGATAATATACATTCACAGGCCAAGGGATGCCAGGCATCTCCTTGCGATCTCGATGACCATTTTGCGGTTGAGTAAACAATCGTGTCCCCTTTGGGTAATGAACAAGGGTGCGTAGCTGGCGCAACCTGGGATCAGTTGTGAACGTCTTCCATGCTGGAAGTAGTATACATGCACCGACATTGGCGGGTGCTTTTGCTCTTTCAGCAAAATAGTGATCCAAGAATGGCGCAGCATTCTGGAAAGGTGGATTAATCCACATGAATTCATGCACGAGTGGTTTCCTAAGGAAACTGTCAACTCGAGAACAATATCGCTCACAAAGTGCGTTGTCCCCATTGGGGTTCGCGCATGCATCAAGTGTGAAACGATAAGCAACCAGTGCTTGTATGTGCTGGAAGTGCACCGGATTCAACATGCGATCAGAACGATCTACTTCACCATGCAGACCCTGTTGGGTCGGTCTCGGCGGTGCCGGAGTGTGAGACATTTTCATCACACGATTCACAGCTTGCTGTGCAGTTCACACTTTCGGAACAGGAATCACTGGTGCTGCATTTAGTCGCACATTCATGGGTGCAGTTTGCAGTTTCACACTCGTGATGTTATGCTTCCGCATTGCCAAACACAGTTTGGTAGAAATTCTGCATGCAGATGGTCGCGTTCGAGCGGGACTCACCGGCATCTGCGGGAGTATTCCACGCCCTTCGCATTCTCCACGATGGTCTGCCGAAAAGGGCTTAAAACATCTAAAGCAACGGCCGGCCCTTTTCAGCACTTCCAACGTAGTGGCACGTAACTGCGCACTATTGGTGACCATCTTGCCCTCCAGTGGGTCGCGGATTTCGGCCAGCGGCTCATATTCCCGCTCCTTCTGGGGTGCCTGCAGATTCATTGTTTCAGCAACACGAGAATTTTTGTAAGTCATGCCTCCTTGACCTCTCGGCCTGTTATTCAAAACTGGTTTGCCACGACGATCCACTCTCAGTGCGTGGTATTTTTGAATAACTCGGTTAGGGGCAAGACGAGTACTCGTGTGCGGTTTGCCATTCCGGCTTTCATTTCGACGAGAGCCATATGCCTTATATTCCTGGTCATATGTTGGTCCCACTTTGTACAAGTGTGCCCTCAGGCTGGCATAAGTGGTCCATTGCTCATCATCTTTATTCAAGAGACATTTCCTCTTGATGTCTGGATGAAGTCCGGTATACAATGCATGCAACTTGGAAAAATCATCAAGTTCGTTTTCACACTTGAGAAACATTTGTTCCAAGAGCTGCATGTATTTGATTGTATCGGGACCCGAGGTCCCTGCCTTTGTAAAGGCTGCTATTTCTGACCGAATTTCGAAGTCGGAACATTTGTGGTCATAAAGTGTCTCCATGCCATACTTGAACTGTTCCCATGACAGTTGAAAGTCTGGCTGCGACAGCACTTCTGCATCAATTGTTATCCCCCATATGTGCCCTAACTGGGCTAGTAGGCCGTGCTTCACTGACTCTTCAAGAGTGTTCAGTGCTATCCATCCCCATTGTGTCCGGGGTGCCATAGTGGTTTTGAAATACAGAATGATTTCTTGCAACCACTTGGTTAAGGCCTGTTTATCTTCATTCCACTTAGGGGGTTTCATGCCTTGACTGTTCATCTTAGGCATGTTCATGCTCACCTGAGCTTCCCTTCCGGGTTGGTAATATACCGGCGCATATGGTACCTCTTGCGCCGCTGCCAAATAGGCTTGTCCAGTGTAACCCGGTCCTAGGGGATTGCACCCCTCCGGAGGCAGGGGAGGCCCCATTTCCGCCCGATGTGGCTCAACCACCTCGCCTTCCTCTATTCCAAACAGGGATTCCTCAGTTGGAGGTTCCTGGGTCTGGAAATGGCTAGGCGGATAATCGTACACCCTCTCGTAACTGCCCGATCCCCCAAGATGGGACGGGTCCTCGTACACGGGTGTTGGGTGCTCCTCCGCATGGGGTCCCCTTCCGGGTTGATGTGCCCTCCCGGGCTGAACCGTCACTCCTGGCTGAGTGGCCATCCCTGGCTGTGCTGCCATCCCTGGCTGTGCTGCCATCCCTGGCTGATAATATTGAACTGGCGGGTACCTCGCAGATCCCGGCGCAAATGGAGACATCTCCTGTAGCCTTTGAATCTTTTGCTGCGTAGTTTGCACTGGGGGCTGTGTCACCCGCTGTCCAGCCTGCCCCATTGTATAAGGCCTCACCGGTTGTCTTGGCGCCAATTCAGGCTGAGCCACTGGACGAACCGGTTGAGAGGGACCTGCTTGCATCGATGGTCCCGGGGGCATTTGAGTTGGTCCCTCTTTGGGGACTTTGCGGCCAGTTCTTTGGATGGCCTGCCACTCCGTGGCTGCTTCTTGACCCTCTGGCATGTAGATACCCAGTGTTGACCGCTGAGCATCAAAGAGGCCTCGCAGTTTCACTGGTATACGTTGGAGGGCGTCCCGTGGGACTTGTGCACGATAGGGGGCATGGCCCCCTCGGGGGTGATAATACCCCTTAAAGTACACCCCTCCATGAGGGTCGTGGAATGCACCCAATGTATCCCAGAATCCCCTCTTGTCCTGGATGACAGGGGTATGTATTACTGGGGTTGGTCTGGGTGCCTTGTGCAGCTCCTTTGCCCGACCACGTTGTTCAGCCGCCATTTGCTAGGCACGGCGTTCCTGGTAGCCAGGTCCTGGTAAGGCCGGCTTGTGCTCCAGTTCCTGCTGTCCCTTTGAGGCCCGCTTCGCCTCTTGCAGTTCCATATATGCTGCATAATCTTCATTCCCAATCAAGGAACGAAGCTGAGCAGCTTTCTCTGCATCCGCTTTTGCTCGCTGCAAAGCGGCTTCCTGCTTCTGCAGGACCTCATATGTCTCCCGTCTCTCTGGGGGAATGGGACTGGCAGGTTCACCTGCTGAACTGAGATACACAACATTGTCGTTACCCGCAGAATCAACGATGTCTGCACGGTTACGCAATTTGGTGTTCTCAACAGGTTGCAGCAAGGGCAATTCGACAGGAATGTCACCTGTGGTTGGCCTTTGCAGGCCTGGGGATCTCCCCTTAGCCTTTTCAGGCTGATCTCTCGCCTTCATAGGCGGGTCTTTCTCCTTGCCGGGCGATTCCTTTGCCTTGGGAACGCTGGTCTCCACAACCGATGGCGATGCCTATTCCGGTTGGGTAGGGACAAAGCGGGCAGGATGGTTTACACCACTGTCACTGCCGCTACTGTCCTGCTGATTGGCCCAGCGTTTGGAGGTCCCCTCCTTCTTGGCAATGTAGGCAAAGGCCTTAGCCTGCTCGGCCGGGTCCAGCTCATCGACCGGCGGCTTAACCTCTAGGCGTTGTGCCTTTTGGCTGCCTCCTGCGGAGAAAAACCGCTTGATCTCAGCCTTGCGCTGGCGTTTGTGAGCTCGTTTATGCTCATATTTTTCGGGATTCAATTGGCGATCCCGTTCACGCCGCAGCGCTTTCAACTCTCTCCGCTGTTTGACCTTTCTGGCCTTTTGCTCGTCCAGTTTCTTGGCGCGAGCGAACCGATCTCGGTTCCGAATGTGTCGTCTCTCCTTCTCCATTCTGTGCACTTGTGCGCGGGTGGACATGTCTCCCGGCATTGGAGATGCACAAGAAGAGAACGACAACTCCAAGATCTCCTCCCACCGTTCGTGGGGATCGTTGGGGTCCGGTCTCTCTGGACTCCCCTCGCTCAAGTCCCATGGTTCCGGGATATGCCTGAGCGCAAAGGCCATCTTTTCTGGCCAATTTGGGTCCTCTTTGGCAATCTGATCTGCCATTCCAGGACCATACCACCTTTGTATTCTAACCAGTCTGGCGGTGGTTAACCTTTCTCCAAACTGGTCGGCGGCCATCCGCCATCCCTCGTCAAGCTCATCGACGAGATCACTGTGGAACTTTGTCCACATTGCACGGCACGGTGGTTGCCGGCTATATGGATCTCGAGTGTCTGGAACGAACTCCAGCACCCTTGAGCTTTCACCCGGCCCCCATTCTGGTAGCGCAGGCCTCCGAGGGCTCCAATTATGGCCTCCCGGCCTTGGCGGACTTTTTCCGCAAACAGCTTGAGCGCTTTCTGTGAGCGACTCATCTCCAGTCCCGTCCGATCCACTAGGTGTTCTCACATACACCTGGGATTTGAGCCGTAGCTCCGGGATCTTGACCTTCCGGCCTTGCATTCTCTCAACTCGCCCTAAGGCTTTGGCCTCCCGGCCTTGATATGGAGATTTCTCACTTTCCATCGGCCGCTCACCTGGCGATGGACTCTTCCGCTTGGGGCGCTGCTTGCCAGCAACCTTCCAGTCTTCCTCTAGAATGGTTGGCATGGGCAGCTCCGACGGACTGGGGGCCCTCACAGCTGGCACCACCTGTTGGGCGCTTCTCTCTTCCGCCTCCTGGGCCCGCTGCTTTTGCTTCAGGAGGCGGTCACTCAACGCCTTGACCTGGTCTTCGGCGGAGGTTTTGGCTTCTTGTGCCTCGCGGCTCTGCTGCTTCGCCTTCTTCATGGCCAGCTCTTTTTCTCGAGCTTCTTTCTTGGCCTTGTTGACGGCGATCTCCAGCGAGGCGATCCTCTCGGCGGTCTCTTCCTCCCGCTTCGCTCTCGCCTTCTTGGCAGCAGCATCCGCCACTTGTTCCAAGAGCTCCATGATACCAGGGGTCTGCAGCAGCGCCGCCATGGTCCCCTGTTCTTGCTCTTGTTTCTTCTCCGCCGCCGGTGGGGCACTCGCTTCCCCCATCGGTTCATCTTCCTCTGCGGGTGGCGGAGTGGCTGTGGAGGGTCCAGCCGTGTCCTCCCGGACTGTTTCACCTCCGTGCCCATCCCGGGCTTTAACTTCACCAACCGAAGTCGGTGTCCCCTCCCGGGGTGTGTCAACCTCTCCCGACGTGTCGGGGGTGCCCTTGCGGGCAGAACTGTCTGATTCCTCGGCCTCCATGGTGGAGGCCAGGGAGGGAGCCCGTTGCTCCGCGCTTGCGCGTCCGCCCAGGCAGAAGCGTGGTAGCCACCCTCAGGTGGCTCCGAAACCAAATGATACGAAAAGTCTGTGGGTGTGGGGTGCCTGCCCTCTTTGAGCCACGGACCCGCCTCGCCGGGCACCTAGGTCCTTACGGGGACCTAGGCAAGACCACCCCTCCTACTCCCATATCCTTATAAGTATAAGAGTTACCGTAGGACAAGGAATACGATACGATCTTGGGTAGGGCGTCCCCCACACCAAGGGCCAGTAGTAGGGCGTCCCCCACACTAGGCCGGTGCGCGTAACAGGCGACCACCTGTTAGACTTTAATTCTGTTCTCTTGCCCACTCCGCGTACCCCGCAGCTGCACCTACAAGCCGCATGGCGCTGTGCACCCACAGCACGCATGGCCGCCCCACCTGCAGGCCTGGGCCCACACTGCGGACCCAAAGGAACGAGTGCCTTAGCAAAGCCTGCCGGCCATCCAGCAGAGGAGGCCCATCCAAGCTGAATTGGGCGCTTTGGCGGGCACAACACCTGCATCGAACTGAAAACCATGCCAAGTGGTTTCGGAGCCGGCGGGCATGGATGGCGGAAGCACGCCATGTGGTGTGAGAGCACAAGTGGGGCCCCATCCCATTGGAGGGGGGTTCCTATCCATGAGATGTGAGGAAAAGGGGCCAGTCAGGCGCCCTGTGGGGGGCCTTAATCGGCCAGGAAAGATGCTGCGCGCTCGGCCCGTGGGGAAAGACGCATTGTTTTGATGTTTTCGCACACAAGATGCCGGCGAGTGCGGGGGGATACATTACCCCACAGAGATCGCTGTGGACGGAGGTGGGGGCGGTGCATTGCCACAAAATCCCATGGGCTAGGATGGCGGTGGGGAGGCACGGACCGGGTGCGACCGGTCACAATGGTGGGAAGGCACGATTGGCCAAAGCCCATGATTCCCTTGCAATTGTAGTCGCAATTGCTGTTGGAGAGCTAAGCTCCAACAGAACGTCGGAATGGCACATACTTTATATGCTTGAATTTGCAGTTGAAGGGGCTGTGATGTCCGCCCCAAATGCCACCTCCACATCCATTTGAATGCTGTCCTGGCCCACCATTGCAAAAGGCCTTTTCTAGTTGGAGCTATCCACAGAAGGGGAGCCCCAATTGGCCCTGCCATCACCTCTCGGAGGCAGCATTGCATGGTCAAAGGCGTGCCATTGATTCGAGGTTCTTGGGCAAGAGGAAGTGGAACTTTAGCATCTTGGGCCAGCATGCCCATGGGAGGCACTCCAACCAGATCCACCATGTGCACAGGCTTCTTCTGAGTAGGCCATTGGATCTGGCGGCGGGAGCGCCAGGACCTCGAAGGGGGTGGTGCAGGAACGAGCGGTGGCCCAACCCTAATGCCGACTGCGCAAAGGGTGACTGGACCCAGTTATTGCATGATGTGATAGTAGGAAGTGGCGGGAAGCGACTGCGCCATATACTGCAGACCAGGGGGGTGTAGAATAGAGACCCGGTGGACCGGGGGGTTCGAGTAGCGACCCCTGGGAGCCGGGGACATAGAATAGCGACCCCTAGGGGGTCCCGTGGCTAGGGGGGACTATGCAATAGTGACCCCTGGTGGGGGGCCTGGCTAGGGGCCTACCCAATAGCGACACTTGCGTGTGACTGGCCAGTACTAAGTAGTATTGGGTTGTGTTTGGAATACGGCAGAGTTGAATTGCATCCCAGCAGGCGGACGGCAGCTTCCCTAGAGAAGTTGATAGGGTACCCTTGATCCTCTCAATAGGTGGGCAGCTATAAGGGGCGGTGGCCCTTTTTGGCCAAAAGGGACTTGGCTCGTTTACCCGTTCAAATTGGGGTTCGGTCGGAGACGAGCTTCACGGTAACTTTTTATTGCAGAAGTGTCCCGATGTTCCTGTTTATATATCCCGTGTCCAAGGCAGCCCAAGGGTCATGCCAGAATTGGGTGAGTCACCCAGATTCTGGCATGCCCGCCTAGTTTGTAATTTGAATTCTTGTATCCTGCCCATTCATCTCACCGACCCACTGGTCCCCAGCGCCACCCTTCACCATATTGACCAATACAACACTCACCCCCTTTGTCCCTTTCACCACCGCCCGGCTCAGTCACCCTTAGTATACCCTATTATATAGTGTTTCTAAAGAGCTCTTAATGTACAATGTCCAACGCCTACATTATACAAATTCCCATGGCCATAATGTACAGTGTTCCAGGGCCCAGCCCTTACACCCTTCCCCCCCAGCAGCGAGCTTCCTGCGAGCTTGGGTGTCACCATCCAGTAAACCCTCTCTAAGCCACCGCCCGATTCCCCTCCCAGGACAGTTGGACCCGCCCTGCCCACGGGTGGGGGACCCACGGGTCGCTGTCCAGCGTAGGCGGGGCTCGTCCCCAATCCCCGCCCCAATGCGGCTGCACGACGCCCGCCCAGGGGTCATCGTGTAACCAATAGGGTGGAGGCGTAGACAAGTCGCTTCCGTCTTCCTGCCACATTGCGGCTCTTGGGGACTCCTCTCCTTGCCTTTGGTGCTCCTTAACTTCTGCCTCTATGTGGCATAGCCGCTTGGTGTCACTGGTCCGCTCCCAGTGCTTTTGTTGCCAACTCGGGGGTGGGACATCCTCGGCTGTCGCATCCTTGTAGCACTTGTCAGGCTGCTTCTCCTCTTGCCAGCAGATTGGGCTGTCCAGAACTGCCTGGCCGTCCTCGGTGTTCCCGCGCATTCTTGCATAAGCCATAGTTTAACTGTGCAGTCCCGCCGGATTGGTGGCTCGGAGGTCCATTGGGCGTAGTGGGCTTTGGGTCGTCGAGGCAGTGGGCGGGGTTCCCGGTGCTGCGATAGTAAATAGAACAACGGTGGACAGGGCCACTAGTAGCCCTAAAATACACATAGCTTGCGCAACCATACTCGCTCGAGTGGTGCATATGCATACACCTTTGGTGCTTTGTGTATGGCAAATTGGAAGCTTTTTAAGCCACTGCTAATCACCATAATCGCGTCGATCTTACTGAAAAAAATGCCAGACCCCCAATTGTCGACCCGGCGATCCCTCAAGATAGCGCAGCAGCCCCGTCTAGGGTAGCATTCACGTGTACTTTGCAGAGTGATGGCTAAATTGCTAATTGTTGGTAATTTGGAAAAGAGCTGGTAGCTTATAACCCACCCAACCCCCACCCACCCATCAACCCATCAACCCATCACCATCACTTTCTTCCGAGTGAGTGCCAAAGGTGCCCTCCAAGGCGCACACCCAAGGATGCCTAGGCATTTTATTAACGTGAAAGGTCGCGGCGATCGGGCCGTTGGGTCATTTGCCATAAGTGTGCCCTTACCCCGGACCCCTTCATCAAACCCCAACCCCACTCGCTTCCAACCAGCTGGCAAGAAGGCACTCCACAGTGCTACAGTGGGGGCGCCAAGCATCTTGGAAGTGCGAGGTCATGGCGATCGGCCTGTTGGGCCAATCGCTGCCGACTCAATTCTTCAAATTTGGCCCCCCCCCAACCCCCCTCCCCCGTGCCTCAAAGCCATTCGGCTTTAGTCCCCGGCCAGGGAGACGCCACGAGGCGCTCCAAGAGGGCCGCCCAGCCTGCCTGAATTGAAAGATCGTGGCGATCGACTGGTCGGGCTGATCGCCAAGAACAGAATTTTTAAATTTGAGCATGGCCCAGGCCCTTCATCCCACCCCACTTCCCCCCCTCAACGCGACTCAAGCCAAGGTTTTGTGGCATGCACACCGCCTGTCCAGGAGCCCCTTTGGGTAATGTTATTTAGTCGCTGCCTTCCAACGTCAGCATGCAGGCGCCGGACTAGGGCCTCCCCGCGCCGGGCCGGCCCCGCTCGCCCCTAGCTAAGGGCGAGCCATGTCCCCTGCAAAAACGGCTGAATCGTGGGAAGTGGCACTGGCGCCTCCCCTCCAGTTCCGCAGCTCCAACACCCATGGCCATGGTTGCGGTTGGCGGGCGCCATTGGCGTTGCAAGTCGCTGCCTATGGGGTTTAGCCTCCAGGCGCACCATTCACGATTTCAAGAGTTCGAGGATTCTGCGATGTTGCAGACGGAGGCGCCGGCGTGCGTCCGTTTCCGCGAGCTGGTTAGTTTGCAACGGATGGGGTGTGTGTTCACAAAAGGACCGGGGCGGCGGGCCTCCCCGGGAGGCCGGGGGAGGTGCAAAATCCGCGGTGGATCTCGCTGTTTGTGCAGCGAAGCTTGCTTCCCGCTTGGGCGCTTTATGGGTGCCGAATGTTGCCAGCCGCGATAACCCGATTGGCACCCACGGGTGGAACCAATCGGTGGCCAGCAGGGGCGAGAATGGTGGGAGTGGGTGGCCACGTTCGGCCTCCCACTCCTGCCGTTTTGTTGCGTTGCTTGTGGCCATTCTTTGGGCACTGCGGGGTCCGCAGTCCGCCCTTGGCGTTCGCCCCCTGTGGGCGCCGAATGGTGCCACTCGCGGGTGCCAATCGGGGCACCCGCGGTTGGCACCAATCTGTGGCCACGCGGGGCAAGAATGGCGGGAGTGGGAGGCAACTTTCGGCCTCCCACTCCTGCAGTTTCGTGGCATGTTTTGTGGCCAACCTTTGGGCCCCGTTGAGACCGCAATCCACCCTTGGCGTTCGCCCCCGTGCCAAGCGGAACTGCGGAGGGTAGGCGCCAGTACCCCCTCCCATGACTTGGCCATTTTCGCAGAGGGGGCGCACAGGGGGCGCGGCTCGCCCCTAGCTAGGGGCGAGCGGGGCCTGCCCGGCGTAATGAACAAATGCGTAATGCGAAAAAGTGACCACGCACGCACGGCGCATGGCACCAAAGGTGTCCCGGAACCCCCCCCCCCTGCCCTTAGTCATGCCTAAGCCAAGGCAAGCAGGCCGCGTACGCCGGCCGAGCCAACCCAGGGGAAGCCGGTGGGAGGCGGGGTGCCGCCCACACCGCGCCGCACCCGCGCACCGCTTGCCGGTGCAGGAAGCCTGGGTTTGGACTGTGAGTGGGCGATCGGGGCCATGCCGCGCCCCGGACGCTAGGTAAGCAAGCCGGGGGGATAGGGCATGAGCAGCCGGTCGGTGGCCATGCCGCGCACTGCGCCGCACGCGCGCCGGTCAAGGAAGCCCGGGATGGGCGGCGTGTGCACGGCCGGCGCCCGCGGCGTGCACCATCCACGCACCGTGCGCTGGTACAGGACCACACAGCAGCCGAGAGGCTCAGCAGACGTTACGGAAACCGCGTAATGCTCACGCGCATAATGCAAAAAGTGACCACGCACGCACGGCGCGTGGCACCAGAGGTGTCCCGGAACCCCCCCCCCCCGCCTTAGTCATGCCTAAGCCAAGGCCACCAGGCCGCATCCGCCGGCCAAGCAAACCTGGGGGAAGTTGGCGAGAGGCGGGGGGTGCCGCCCACGCCACGCCGCGCCTGTGCACCACGCGCCAGTGCAGGGAGCCCGGGGACGGGCATGAGTGGGCAGTCGGTGCCCATGCCGCCCGCCGCGCCACACGCGCGCCGCACGAGGCGCATGGAAGTCGGGGAGGGTGCGAGTGGCCGGTCGGCGTCCGCGCCGCACGCCACCCGCGCATGGTGCGCGGCGCCAGGAAGCCCGGGGAGGGGGCGGTGCGTGCGTGGCGTGCAGTCGGCGGCGCGCGGCCGACGGCGTGCGGCCGGCAGTCGGCCAAAATCGTGATTTTGCTCTATAAAGCTCCGCTCGCTTCGCTCGCTCACAATAAATAGGGCGCGGATCCACAGCCTAAACCTTTGCTGTCGGGCACCAGCTTGCAGAAGTGCGGCAGTCGCTTCCGCTTCATTTCCTGTCTCCGTCTCTTGCCTTGGCGAGTCAGACATGGCAGCTCGCTGGCTGCCATCTTGACCCCGTGTTGACGCATCTGTCCTTACCGTTTTAATTCGTCATTTTAGTAGTATGGCGCCCCGGTGAAGCCTTTTCCTCGTGGGATATTTCCTCGAGTTGGTCATCGTGTCTTGTGCCACGGCTCGGGGGTCGCTTCCTTCCAGCTGGACCTCGCGCTCATTGCCCCCTTGCGGTTCCTTGATAACATTCAATTCTTTGCTTTCTGTGGTCATTTTGGTTGTGGGAGGAAGCGGTAATCCCTCTGCTTCCTCTACAAGCAACGAGTTGACAGAGTCGTCACCAAATCCGCCCGTCTTAGCCATTTCGCTCATTGTACTTTTGTGGTCCTCGGGAGCCCGTTCCTGTGGCTTGCCCATCATTGTGGGCTCACGCAGTTTGTTGCAATCTTCTTTTTATATATAGTCTAGAGTCTCCTAGTTTGTAGCAGATTTGCAATTGGCACAGGAGGTCGTCAAGTTGTCAAATATGCCCCGACAAAGATCATGGTTCTCCAGCTCCTCAATGTTGTCCGCCTGGGGTAATTATTGGCTACTATGGCCATCTCTCTTTTCAGTCCCTTCTCTAGCTCCTTCGGTGTATAATTCCTCTTCCCTTGTGTCATACAGTTGTGGGAAGTCAATGTCCCGGTCGTCAAGTGCTCGTTCTAGTGGCTCATGCTTCATTGTAGGTTTGCCCAATTCGTTGTAATCTTCCTCTTCAATATATTTGGGTCTTCCTGGCTCATAGTGGATTTGCTGCTGGCATAATGAGCCATCAAGTCGTCAGGGTTGCCAAGAACATCCTGGCAAGGGGCATTGCCTTCTAGCTCTTCAACGTTGTTCATTTGGGGTGCTTGGCAGTCATAGTGGTTGCTCCTTTCCTCGCTATCCTCCGGATAGCTCAAGTAATCCATTCCCATAATCAGCGTTTGTGGTTCCCTGTAGCTTCTATGGTCAGTGCCCTGACTGGTCCGCGGCTTTCGTGGAATCTTCCGTGGTGATGTTTGGTATAGTGTAGCAGCCGTCACTGGTCGTATGACGTCTTGGCCTATAGTCATCTCACGGGTGATCCAGTCGATTTCGGGCTACACTTCTGCCAGCCATGGCAGACCCAGAATCAAGTCGAAGGTCCCCAATAGTATTTCTACCGCAGGTAGGGACGTTTCACTGCCTCCCATAACGAGCCTCAATCTGTGACGTCTCACAGTGCCCTCCACCTTGCTTCTATCCACTAGCATAATGTCTAAATTGTTGGTCGTTACGCGGCACCTTCGTTTACTTTCCTCCGATAGTATCCCTTTTCACCACAAAATTACCCATAGCCCTTGAATCCACCAAGGCTCGGATGGTGCATCCCTCCAGCTTTCCAAAGTAGCTTGGTAACTTCAGGGTGCTAGCACGTGCTTCCCATATGTTTCCACAGTATGACTCGGACCCGTGTCCTTGTCGGTCTTGATGGCCCTCAATATTAGTCACGCTGTGACGTCTGACGTCCCGGCTGGTCATAGTGCATTCTCCGTGCCACGGTTTTGTTGCACATTCCTTTGCGAAGTGTCTATTTCCCTTGCATCGGTGGCACTGGACTCTGGTAGGCCTTGCCCCTTGTAGGTTATCCACCTCCATTGGAGTTGGTCCGATTTGTGGTGCTGGTCGGGGTAGGTTCCGTATGTTTGTTCCTGTGAGTTGGTGTCTCGATGTCCCGTTTACCCTGAATAGGATGTCGTCCACCTTCAACGCGTGGCTCATAGCTTGTTGGAGATTCTGGGGATGGGCTCTCTCCATGTCGAGTCTCACCATTGGTTTCAAGCCTCGTTTAAATCTATCGAGGCACTCGTTGTCGTTGATACCCTTGATGCGCGTCTTGAAGTCTATGAACTTTGCTGTATAGTCCTCGACGTTGGTGCGCTGGTTCAGTCTCACCAGCTCGTCTCCAGCTTTTTGCCAGTCGTTGGCGGCTCCAAACTAACCCTCCGCAATGTCGGTGAAGTCCCTCCACGTTCGGATAGCTCCTTCTCCATACGACTCCACCAGATTGTGCCACCATAAGGCAGCTGACCCTCAGAACAACCCGGCAACAAACTCCACGCTGTACGCCTTGTCATGTACGTTCATCAAGCATAGATATTGCCTAACTTGGAACGCCCATTGTGTGAACGTCCCTTGGCGCGTCCCCTCGTATGTTGGCAGTTTTGGAGGTTTGAGCATAGGCAAATTGGACTTCTCTCCAGTATTGCATGCTCCAATTCTGCTCAACGCTGCGGCTGCAGCCATGGCTTCCTCTAGCTGGCTTTGCATTTGTTGTTGGGCCTCATTCTATTATATTTCGAAGTGTCTTGCTAGCTGGTTCCACTAACTTCCCAACGCTTGTTCAATGGCCGCTTGTAGCTAATCCAGTGAAGCTCTCGATTGGCTAGGTGACGGGCTCCGTACACTCCCAGCTTGGCTCATGTTGTCTTGACTCTCTTTTGGCTCAATTTTTGGTTGACGTCTCCCTCACGTCCAGACCCTCTACTGGCCCGCCCTTATGGCTGGCCACTCGGCTGATGTCTTCCGGACATCTATCCCTTCAACACCCGGCTCTTCCCTTCTTCTTTTTCCCAAACCTCGCGAGGCGCCCCGAGCAAGGGACGCCAATCGCCCATGTCAGAATTTTACCCTTCATCCGAGGGGCACGCAGCGGGCGCCGCGAGGCTTGCCACTATAAGAAAAGGGCATGTTCGAATGCCAGCGTGGCAGTGGGCCTATCGATGCGTTGCGGGCTGCTTTGGGCTGTACTGTGGGCGGGTATGGCTTGACTGATGGCCGAGTATTTTAAATACCGCTAGGTTAATGAAATGATGGCATACTTGGGCCATCCCATGCAGCCGTGCACAGCGCGTACAGTAGATGCTCATCATACACCAATTACATAAGAGATCACCCCGTAAATGGTGGTCGTTATGTGGCGTCACGAACAATGTAATATTCTGGAATCAAAGAAAAGAAGCAGTGCTGTCAGCCCCTGCAGGTGGAAAATTCTAGTCCCTGGGTCTCACATGGAGGAGTACTGGCAGCAGTGGCTTGGTAGCGAACGACACAAGTTGTGTAGCAGAATTGATGGAATGTAATGGAGTGAATGTGTTTAAATCGGGATTAGGGCCGTTGGGAGGGAACTTTGGATGGCCAACGGGAGTGTCCGTTGTGGGCACACTTGGATTCGGTGTGAATGGCGCTGCCGCTACACAAACTGGGTATGACTGGCTCAGTGAGAAAGTGTTTGACACAACTCTTTAAGTTGTGGCTAGCTTATGGGCAGCGACCCTTGTTTCAGGGCACGGTTGGTGATAAAGTCCAAGAAACCGAACTGAGCACAGTTTTGCACGGCTAAGAATGCAGTTTTGAGACGATTCATGCAAACGGGGAACTTGGGACTAAAGGTTGGCGAAACGAGTGTGTGGCTATCTTGTTTTTCGCTTCACACTCATGTGTCAAGCACTCTCCTCTAAGTTCTCTGCTCGGTTTCCTAGCTAAAGAAAGCCATCGATCACGATCTGAATTCGTGATAGCAATCCAAGCCCCGCTGGTCTGTGGTACGCCCCCTTGATGGGCGATCCTGCTGCTCGTTTGGCCCAACTCAAAGCCGAACTTCAAGCTCTCCGAGCTGAACGGGCCCCTCCCCAACCCCTGGCCAATCTCGCAGCCGTTGCTACTACTGCGGAGGAGGAGCGCCTCCTCTAGGCTCATCTTGACGCTGCCGCCTTGCTGATTACGCTGCGAGATCTGTGCATTCGTTATACCGGCGATCGGGCGGAGGTGGTCGCCGCCCACTCCATTCGATCCAAGGAGGAGCTCTCTCATTTCGCGGGGAACCCTATCCCCTACCCCCCCTTCGCCAACAAGGCCGGATCCGCCTTTCCAATCGCCTCTACCGCGTGGGGCCAGGAGTTGGCTACTGCGCTGGGAGCTGGTAGCATTTTTTTCCAAGAGCTCTGCACTTGGGCCCCGGTGACTTCGTACCTCTTTGACATCGTCGCCACCCTGCTCCAGATCACTTCGGCCAACGATTTCTCCATCAATTCTCGCTGCCAGCTCCATGGCATCGTTGACGCCCTTCACGCGGTGGTCCAAGGGGCTTTGTGCAACATTCACGTGCATCACTTGCGGGCCAAGCATGGTGGCGACATCGCCAACGCCTTCTCGACCCAGCTTCGTCTTTCAGGGGAGCACTACGCCGCCGTCCCAGAAGAAATCCTTGAGTTCGATCGGCACATCGCCGACAAGGTTGTCACTGCCATCCAGAAGCAAGCTACTGCACATGCCACCTCTGCCCAGGACGGGTGTCAACGCGGCAAGCAATGGGGGCGTGGCCGCCGCGGCAACCATGGTGCTGCCCATCGCGGTAGAGGACGTGGATTTGGAGGAGGTGCTCCCGGCACCTCCTCTTGATGCCCCCCGGTACATGGTCCATCGCCGTGTGATGGCTGTGGTGAGCGCAGCCTGCCCTGCAGTGCTTCAACGCTCAGATCCTGTGGGTCCCAGCTCTTCTTCAACCGTGCAGTCGTTGGTCCCTGCGCCAGTGCCACATATTGTTGTTGTTGGTATGGCACCTCCTGGGGACCTGGTCCTGCCCGACGCACCCCCCCTGCCCACGGCGGCTCCCAGCTTGCCACCTCTCCATGACCCGCTCGGCCTGTCAGTCTCTCTTCTAGGGGTTGCGGTCCAGCCCGCTGCAGCTTTGGCTTCCAGCCATGCCCCGCTTCCCGGGCATGAGCCCAGCCCTTGCAGCCAAGTAGTTTCAAGCTCTCCGGCGGAAGTTTCAGATCGACCCGCGGAATTTTCCCTACATGCGCGTGAGGTATGCCATGGAAGCTTGGCGATGGATTGTTGCCAACCTGACGATCTTGTCTTGGCTCAACGAGGGTTACCGTTTGCCGTTCCTCCGACCCCCGCCTCCTTTTGATATGGGCAATTCAGTTTTTCAAGGCAACGATTTACCAATTTGGGAGCAGACGTTGGCCAAATATTTGTGGCTTGGAGCCTTGCGGTCTGCTTCCTACTCCTCACATATCAGTCGGGCTTTTCTTGTGCTGAAGCCAGATGGATCCAAGCGCCTCATTGTCAATCTGCGCCCGCTCAATTCTTTCATCAAGGATCGACGCCTCAGAATGGTTTCCTTACACGATTTGGAGTACGCCTTGCATCCTGGCGACTCCATGATCGCGTGGGATATTGCGGACGCTTATTTTCATGTGGCTTTGTCTCTTGCCCACGTCTGCTACTGTACGATATAGGTCAACGGTGCATTATGGGAGGTTTCTATACTCCCTTTCGGATTAAAGTCATCTGCCTACGTGTTTTACAAAGTCATCGCAGTTGTGGTGTGCTTTCTGTGGGCCCCCCAGTTGGCAGTGCCCCGGCAGCCCCATCAGTGGTGGCCTGGCCTTGCGGCCATCTGGCTGGCCAATCTGGCGCCATTTCTCCTCCCTTACCTGGACGACTTCCTTGCAGTCCATATGTCCAGCCGCAATCTGCACCGATTAGCTATCAATTTAGGCATGCACTTCGCGATCTGGGCCTCCAGCTAAAGGGCTCCAAGTTTACCTTGGTGCCTACCTAAGAATTGTCCCACCTAGGATTTGTGGTCAATTCCAAGTCTACCATGCTTGCGGTGCCTCCCAAGAAGGTCGATCAGATCAAGGTCCAAGCCTCAACTGTGCTGAGCATTGCCTCACGTCAGGCCAGATTTCTCAAGGCCAAATTCTTGGCCCACTTCTTGGGCCAGGTTTAGTTTCTGGCATTGGCAGTGAGGCCCGCCCGTTTTTTCTAGCGGAACCTGCACCGGGCCTTGGCCACCAATACTTCGTGGCGCAGCATGATCAAGCTCCCCCGGGCAGCCCTATGCGAGATGCGCTTTTGGCAACGTCTCCCAGCGCACTTTCAATCAGCACCCTTCCTCAGGATGCCCCACCAGGCTGTTCTGGCAATGGATGCATCGCTGATTGGCTAGGGTGCCGAATTGACCAAGCCTGTACCCCAGCCGCAAGCCCCTCCCCCTCCAGCCTTGGCCCGCAGCTTTTGGTCCCACTCAGAGAGGCTCCTTCATATCAACGTCCTCGAGTTGGTGCAGACTTTCTTGGGGCGGCTGCACGGGAGGCATGTTTTGTTGATGACTGATTCACAAGTCGTCTACCATCTGCTGCAATCATTCAAGTCGAGAGTCGATCCACTATACAAGCGATTACAACATCTGTTCTATATACTGGATTCAGCCAGAATCGTCTTTCAACCAAGTTGGATCCCCACATCCGACAACGTGCTGCCCAACACCTTGTCTAGGCTACGCGATGTCGAAGACTGGCAGCTCAACCCTACCTTCTTCCGTCTTCCCGCCTCCCTCTTCGGGCCCCACCATGTGGATCGCTTCGCGTCAGCACTCAACTGCCAGTGTCTTTGTTACAATTTCAGGTGGGCCAACGTGGGTCCACAAGGGACGCTTTTGCGGTGCCCGATTGGGCGCCTGTGAACAACTGGGTGAATCCCCCTTGGACCTTGCTTCCCAGGGTGGTCGCCCTGCTCTCCGGCCTCCCCTTGGTGCACGCCACTGTTCTGGTGCTCAAGTGGGTGGGACGGCCTTGGTTCTGCCAGCTCCACACCCTCGCCTGAGCCCGCATTCCAATCCCCAGGAGCCTATCGACCTTTCTTTCCGGACGCTCGGGGCATCTTCCCCAAGGGGTCCCCCGGTGGCACATCGTGGCACTCAGATTGGATCGTCCTTCCCCTCCACCCACAATGGTGAAGGCTTTTGAGTCCCGGCACTGGCAGCGCCTCGCGCGCTCAGCCTAGCTCCAAATGCTCCAGTGAGCTGCCCCCCGACGCCCCCACAGGAGCCGACTGCCTCTGGCGGATCCCATGACCTCTGCCTGCGAGAGGCGCCCTCCGACCCGCCCTTAGCAGTCCTTCATCGTCCTACAGCGGCTTACAATTCTCAACAGCACGATCTACCTCAAGCCCCCCCTTCGTTCACGCATGCTCTCTGTGCACTTTTCCGCCCACCTACCTCCTGGCCCCTGCTGATCGCTCCCTCCTTCGAGCCTCCGGTCGTCGCTGGCCTCTCAGACATCAAAGCGGCCTCCATCCTCCGTGCCTTGTCTACCTCCAACGCCCCTTCGGCTGCTCAAGCATTGTCTCCAAGTTCAAGCGCTAGTGGCATTATTGCAGCACGGTGCCTTGCTCTCCAATCCCAGCACACCGGGGCCGGCTCCTGTTATACATTGCAGCCCTTCATCAATCCGGGATCAGCGTACGCTCTGCACCCCAGTACCTCGCGGCGATTACAACGGTCCACCGGTGGTTTGGCATCAACGACTGGTCAGCCATTTCTATGGCGTCCAATGCGATGCTCGCTTCGTGGCAGCTGGACATCGCGGATCACAAAGCTAGGGATCAGCCTACGCCCTTCCCGGTTGCAGCCCTCTCTCACCTTCTCCACCTGGTCTCCTGCCGCTCTCCCCTCCCCCAGTTGCGTGCAGCGCTGCTATTGGGGCTGGACTTCGCCTTCTTCAACCGCGGCGATTCTACGTTCCCAATTACGGCAACCGATCTCGAGGTCTACGAGGGTAAGATCGTCTTCCGTGAGGTGCACTTCAAACGAAAGCACAACGACCGGCTACAAAATCGTGTCTGACAATTCGATGCTGCGGGAGTCCCCCGCCTCCTCACCATCCTCGAGGCTTACTGCGAAGCGCGCCTCACGGCGTTCGGCACCACGCCCCCGCCCCAATTCATTTGGCAGCTCCCCGGTGAATCTCCCCCACGCCCAGCCTGGGTCACCACCATTTGTGCCCAGGCCACCGCGTGGTGGCCCTCCCTCTTCGGAGGTGAACACCGCCACCATGATCTGCGGCGAGGTGGAGCTACCGCGGTGCATGCAATTGGGGTCCCACTGGAAACCATATGCTATTGGGGCGGCTGGACTTTTGGGAGCGAGGTGGTCTTCTCCTACATCGATTTCTCTCACCAACCCACCGCGGAAGACGCCGACTGGTTCGGCTGGATGCGCCATGACGCGGCCTTCCTCGCCACTCAATTCTGCCATCTCCACCAGCCGCCCTCAACCTCCTCCGAGCAGCCCCCCGATGCCTCTCCCTCCGCGACTCCCCCGGCCGCCGACCAAGCCATACTGGACGCCCCCTCACTGCCTTCGCCGCCCAGCTTGACCGACACTTCAAGCCCAACTTCCCGGCGACTCTGCCGTTCGGCGCAGGTCCGCAGCGGACCTTTGACTCCTTTTCAGGACATTTCTGCCTTACCGGTCTCCTGAGCCCACCCCGTCATGTACCCCCATGATAATAATTATAAACAACCATCCAATGTCACATTCCCGAGGTTCCCGTCCGTCAAACTTGCCCATTCGCTTCGCTAGTACTTCAACGCCACTTCAGTGAGTGACTCCCCATGAGTCAGCTCCCTTTCCCGTACTTCACTCCCTCAACTCCCTCTCCATCCAACAACTAACCCGAACTCCACTATGCAGGGCGGGAGGGCTGGGTGCAAAACAAGATAAGGAGGGGGACCGAGGGGCTGCCCAAATAGCCACCCTCCGCCGCCCCACCAAAGCCCGCCAAACTCGAGGGCGCCCTTGCGGGCGGCACCTTGGAATACCGTACTTTGACTGGCCCACGGTACTAAGGGTGGCCAGAAATCCCAAGGGACGGGGTTGAGTAAGCCCCAGGTTCAAACTGCACAGTTTGAATCGCCGGTGCAGCCCACCCATCGTCGCCCTTGGCAGAAACCCATTAATAGGATAGTTAACTTTATTTCTGCCTTACCGGTCTCCTGAGCCCACCCCGTCATGTACCCCCATGATAATAATTATAAACAACCATCCAATATCACATTCCCGAGGTTCCCGTCCGTCAAACTTGCCCAGTCACTCTAGGGAACGCGAGGCCCCTCCGGGGCAAAAGATGTGCCCAAATTGCGCATGCAGGTTGCGGGCGGTGATGGTCATCCAACCGAAAAGCCAAAAATCCCACTCAGTGGGTAAACGGAAAATATCTATGTAGGACCACAGGGCGTCTGACTTCCACCCACCCCAATCCCGGATGCTCCGCTCCGCGACCTCCAAGGCGAAGCAGCTGGACGCGCCCCACCGCGCAGGCCATGATGCGTGAAGGGCTCGTGGGCCAGGTCCGGAAAGTGCGCGAGCAGGGACGTAAACCAGGAGGCCACCATCTTGGACGAAGGGGTGGCATCGCCGGGAAGGCGGTAGAAATGGCGTGGCTGCTGGTCCGTTTGCGCCCATGCTTGATCTCAAAAATGCGTCCAGCGGTGCAAAAGGGCGATGACTTCGGGAGCACCATGGGAAGGCCATGAGCGATAGCGCGACTGGGGCTCCTCCCTGGGGCGCAACTTGGTCTTGCGCTCGCGGAAGACCATGACGTCCTCAGCGATGCGAACGTCATCGACCAGGATGTAATGGCCCGACTGGGCCCAGTTAAAGAAAATGTAGTCGAGGTGGGCCGCACACGCCGCACGAAGGGTGGGCCTGTCTTCGGTGGTCAGGCCGACGTCCAGAATGCGTAGAAGCAGCGAGACGGGGATCGGTCGGCGATTCTGCACCAGGCTCGGGGCCGCCCGGCGCCAAGCGCGGGTGAGGATGCGGGTGACCGGGTCAAAGGCCGAGAAACCCAAATGGCCCGCGACATGATGCATCATCAAAATCGCGGCCAGGTACTAGGGCAACGACCGCACGCCCACCTTGCCCTCTTCCCGAAGAAAATGAATGTATCGGTAGATCGACGCCTGCCGGGCGGGCAGCGCGATTAGGTTGTTCGCCTCGCAGAATCGTTGGAAGCGCAAGAACTTGGCCTGGAGCGTCCGACAAGTGGCGTCCGTGTAGGATGCTAGGAACTGGTGCTCCATCCAGAAGCGATCGTCATGGAGCAAACCATCCAGGTGGGTGCCGTACAGGGGGTCATCCTCCGCCAGCGGCTCCAGAGGCAAGGCATCCCCCGGATGGTCCCCCGGCGGAGAGGGCAGGGCGTCCAGCGGAATCACGCCTTCCTCCGATTCGGTCTCAGATGGAGCGGCGTCCGCGGGTGCAGGCACACATGGAATGCCCGCAGGTTCCACCGCGGAGGGGGCAGAGACGCCGGGAGACTCGGGTCGCCGGGGAGAAAAAGGTCGGCCTAGCGAGGGATGAACATTTCCGCCCGGGCGATCGCTCGGAGCGAGCAAAACCACACCGCGCTCGGCCAGTACGGCGCCAGCACCACTGCCTTCAGCTCTGGCCGTAAGGCAAGGAAGGACACGAGCCTCGCAAGGAGGCTCCATGGGGGATTGCACCAGGACCTGGTGCCGCTCCACTCCTGCTGGAAAGCATCCACTCCTGCCGTACCGACATCCCAGTACTGACTGTTGAAGCAGGCACAGAGGGCATTCCGACCTCCCGGAATATGCGCGGATTCAGGCGGTAGTCCTCCGAGGTCCGTATATGGGAAAGCCGGTCCGGCAGTATATTCTCGGCGGAGGGGATGTACTCTGGCTCCAGGAGAATCCGGCGCGCCGTACACACAGCCTTCAATTGGCGGAGGGGCCTCAGAAGACTGGTGGCCCGGATAGTCATGGAAAGGATACAATGCAAGACCACCTGGTTGTCCACCAACAAACGCACCCGCCAGGAAATCGTCCCGGAGTACCGGCGAGGAAAGAAACTGAGCAGTGCCAAGTACACGGCTTGCATTTTACGAATAAGGTCCCGATCAAAAAAGCCCCTCGCAAGCATGGGGTCCGCCTGACCTAGAGGTGGCCACCCGGATCCGTTAATAGCGGACAGAGGTTAATTTCCGTTAATTTTCCGTTAATTAACGGAAAATAACGAAAAAAGACAAAAATTAACCAAAAATTAGCGGATTTTTGGATTTTTTGGGGATTTTTGGGTTTTATTCATACTTATAGTTTATGGAATTCGCTATTAGAGAGTATGTTTGTATTTTATTTCAACCTATGCATACTAGATTTTCAACTAGCCGCAGTTATTGTGATTTTTTGGGTTTTTTTTCGATTTTTTTGGATTTTTTTCTTTTTTTCTGAATTTTTCTCCTTTTTTCTTTAACGAAATTTAACGGACAGCTGATAAAAATTAACGAACCGGATTTAACGGACCGGATGGCACCCTTGAGTGGCCACCTCTAGCCTGACCCAAAGGCTGAAAGGTCGCTCCCCAACCTGTCAGGCTGGCATCCGTCGCAAGGGTGCCAAGCAAAGGCAGCAAACCCGGTTGGAGAGCCCGGCCGGCAAGCCTGGAAATGTGGGTCCAAGCCAAAAGGTCCAGGCGGGCTTGGGGGGTCAAAGGAAGCCTATCCCGCCAAGAACGCTTCCCTCTCAACAAAGCATAAAGGCTTATCAAGAAAAAGCGGGCCAACGGAAAGGCCAAATATAACGAGATGGCAGAACCACAGAATTGAGCCAATTGATGTGCCACTACCATACCAGACTGGAGAATGGCATGAGCCCGGGAGGCAATGGCAGCTGCCTTGGCCGGAGGCACCAGAAATTGGCAACGGGTAGTGTCAATGACCACACCCAAATGAGTTTTCCGTTGCACCGGATCCCACTGGCATTTTGAATGCTTGAACTCAATCCCAAGAGCATGGAAAACTCGCTGTACCAAACTGGACCATTCCCGCAAATGAACTGGATCGGACATGGCTGCAATGAAATCGTCCAAATATGCCAAAATTAATGCGGGAACCTCCCACGAGTACTTTAGATAGTACTGTAGAATGGAATCATTGCCCGCTAAATAGCCAAATCGAAAACGAGTCCGAGCCCAAGGACATGCATTAGGGGTCCTTAAGAAACGGACCACAACGAGCATGACATGAGTGAAATAAAAGGGGGCCAAAGAGAGGCCAAAAACAACGCCCGACAAGCGAAAATCTCGCCACCATGCGAAAGAACAAGAAATGCTCTTGATCGGCGCGCATCCGAATGTGATGGTAGGCATTCTTAACATCAAAGCCCACCAGAAAGTCATTCTTATGCAAGAGAAACCTGAAATCCTTCAAGCGTTCGTAGCGGAGACCGACCTTCTTGAGGTGGCGGTTGATCCGCCGAAGGTCGATGACCAAACGATACTTGGTCTTCCCGTTCTCCGCCGGCTTGGCCACCAAAAATGCGCGCGAAATTCGGGCGCTGGAAGAAGCCTCCGTCCGGCTGATCGCTCCCGTCTACAGGTACTTGTCGCACAGCTCCCGCCAAGGTTGCCACTCCGCCGGGGTCCTGAGTGGGTATTCGCCTTGATCGAAGAGAGGCGGAGGGCCCCCCGGGCCCCACTGGAGCGGCGCCCCCGTATGGATCCATTGAAGCACTCGGGCGGGGGCGCCGATGCGTCGCCAGGCCGCAAGATGGCCCTGGAGGTGCGCGTAGGGGGGGCCCTCTAGGCGGTCGGCTTGGGAGGCGCTGGCTAGGTACCGGACGTCTTAGGCTTGGCGCGCGGATGCTTGGCGCCGGAGGAAGAACCGCCGGGGGGCGGGGCTGCGGGAGCCTGGCGGTTGAGTTGCGCTTGATGTTGAGCCGCCGCAGACTTCGTCGCCAACTTGAGCTGCTGATTGAGGACCTCCTTGTGGATGTGCTCGAGGGGCTCGTCGATCAATGGGTCCCAGAACCGTCGATGCATGGCACCCAATCGCACGTTGGTCTGAAGCGCCTTCTACAGACAGTCGAGGGAGGTGCCCTTCTGCTCGCCATGGACTTGCTGGAGGCGGATCAGGCTCTGAAGGTGCGACGTGATGGTCACTTGGGCATGGACGTACGGAAGGAGGGCCTCTCGGAATTCCGACGGAAAGGCCGGGTGCGCCATGAAGTCGATCAGCGCGGCAGTGAGGTCGAACTGCCACGTGACGTAGGGGGCCCAGTTTTGATACTCCTGGAAGTACCCGGAGTTGGCGCCCAGGGCCTGCGCCAGCTGCCTGCCTTCGGAGGTGCGGCGGACGTCGAACCACTTGGGAAACCGTACTCCCGGAGGTCGGACCACTGGGTTGGTCACCGCTTGTGGGAGGAGCCGGGGGTCGGACAGCCAGACTTCGTCAAGGGAAGCCGTAGGCTAACCGTCATTGAACCGAACCGCTTGGTCGTGCAGCCACTGCTCGGCCGGAGAACGGTTCATAGAAAGGACTCGGCTGTAGCCGGAGGGACAAGGCACTCGGTGCCTGCGGGTTGTGCCAACGCAGTGGCGCGAAGCGAAACAAGATAAGGAGGGGGACCGAGGGGCTGCCTAAATAGCCGCCCCCCGCCGCCCCGCCAAAGCCCGCCAAACTCGAGGGCGCCCTCGCGGGCGGCACCTCGGAATACCGTACTTTGACTGACCCACAATACTAGGGGTGGCCAGAAATCCCAAGGGATGGGGTTGAGTAAACCCCAGGTTCAAACTGCACTGTTTGAATCGCCGGTGCAGCCCACCCATCGTCGCCCTTGGCAGAAACCCATTAACAGGATAGTTAACTTCATTTTTCGCCTACCCTATTCAGCACAGAAATCGCGGGAAGCATGGCAAACTAGTGTGACGGCACTCGAAGGTGTTAAAAGTGCAGAGATTCTGCATATGTTTTCTGCAGTTTTAGAGTAGATGGTCAGGCGCCCCGAGTGTGCCCTCCTTACCCGAGTTAATGCAAAGAAGCAAGCCTATTAACGGGTGGGCAAGCCCCCCCGAGATTTAAGCGGAATTGACGGAATGTAATGGAGTGAATGTGTTTAAATCAAGATTAGGGCCGTTGGGAGGGAACTTTGGACGGCCAACGGGAGTGTCCGTTGTGGGCACACTTGGATTTGGTGTGAATGGCGCTGCCGCTACACAAACTGGGTATGACTGGCTCAGTGAGAAAGTGTTTGGCACAACTCTTAAAGTTATTGCTAGCTTATGGGCAGCGACCCTTGTTTCAGGGCGCGGTTGGTGATAAAGTCCAGGAAACCGAACTGAGCACAGTTTTGCACGGCTGGGAACGCAGTTTCGAGACGATCCGTGCAAACGGGGAACTTGGGACTAAAGGTTGGCGAAACGAGTGTGTGGCTATCTCGTTTTTCGCTCCTGCCCACCTCACCCCAGGTCATTGGCTTCAATTTTAATGTAAGGAGAGACAATTGGCAAACTGGTGTGACGGCACTCGAAGGTGTTAAAAGCGCAGAGATTCTGCGTATGTTTTCTGCAGTTTTAGAGTAGATGGTCAGGCGCCCCGAGTGTGCCCTCCTTACCCGAGTTAACGCAAAGAAGCAAGTCTATAAACGGGTGGGCAAGGCCCCCCGAGATTTAACGATATGTACACGACCCGCCATCCGTGTGCGGCACAGCTCCTGGCAGCTGGGCTTCCGTGTGGGGAACCTGTCTCCCTCCAAAGCCCCGACCGCCGCAGCTCGGCAACCACTTTGGCAGGTATGCCAACGAATCAGATTGCCCGAGCGCCAGCCGCTGGCTTGCGACGACTCGCCCTGGTGCTGGCTGACGCGAATTGTCCTGGCCAGAAGCGGGCCTGTTCTGGCGAGCCTTCTGCCACTCGCATGCAACGCAGCCAGAGCTGTTTGGATATTGGGTGCATTTTCTGTTTGGGGCTTGACACCTCGATGGTTGCAATGAACCGATCGCTCTGGACGCGTGGACACTGCCTTGAAGTGAAATGGGATTTGCGCCCAAAGACGGACACTTGGCTCGACCCGCAAGGCACTTTCTGGCGCTTGGCATCGCGGCCGGTGTTGCGCATTTCTGTTGACTGCGGTGGCCTTTGTGTTGCCTCGCGCACAGGCCGCGTCTGAACGGGGCCAGGCGCGCGATGGGGGACTCCGGGGAGGGTCTGAACAAGGTGACGGTGTTGAAGTACCGGTCGCCGAAGAACAGGTCCTCCGCGGAGCAGACGTTCTACATCGTCGGCACGGCGCACATCTCCAGGGCGTCGTGCGAGAAGACCAAGGCGGTCATACGAGAAGTGAAACCAGAGGTGATCCGCCCCGTTCCCCCGAGGGAGCGAAGTTATGGCACTGCGGCAGCTGATTCCGAGCGCGTGGAGACTTTGGGGAAGGGTAAAGTTTGTGGATGGGAAGCGGTGTGGATCTTGTCCGGGTTGCGGAGACGCCTGTTCACCTTGGTGCGGTGTGGTTGAGGGTCTGGAGCACACTGTGAGGGGCTTGCCATCCTGTGCTTTTTTTTCTTTTGTCCAGGAACAGTTTTCCCGAGGCAGATCAAGAAAATATTGTCGTTCGGACGCCATTGTCGACCGCTAGGCGTGTTCTCGGCGCCCATATTTCACAGATGAAAATTTTGGCTCATCGAGAGACGATTGCTCCAACAGAAAATCTTGTTGCACCCGTTGTTATTTCTTTGGTCAAGAGCACAGGACTTCGGTGCTGCCAGACCAGCTCTGGATCACATGATTTGCACTGACAGAATCTGCAACTGTTGATTGGGATAAAGAATGTCCCCGTGAATGCTGCTGTGGTGAATCATAGGGCCCTGAATGGGCTGCTGCCCCTGGACAGTGGTTTGATACCTGGCTCAATGACCCTTCGGTCATTGTTATTGCGTCACTCTGTGTTGATCCAACATTTTGCAAAACAACGAACAGGCTACGACCATGTGTTTGGCCACAGTTTGTGCCAGTATTGAGGACTTGCATCCCTTCATGGGTGAGTTCTCCTCTTGCCTGGTGCTGAGTGTGCTGGTGATGTCCAGGCGGTATTTCTGGAGCTCTGTGAACACAGAAGAGCCCTGCTGAGGAAGGTGGAGCACGTTCGCGTGAGTGCCCTTGCTCAGTGCATCCACTGCACGTGTCATGTGTTTAGGGCCCCTGGTGCCAGCCAATATCAAGTCACAGGTGCAGCAAGATTTTAGATATCTGGGAGTAGCCATGGAGAACACCCCGAACAGTTAGCAAGTCACTTCCTGAGGACACTTGCTTTGCTTCATTTACAATTCTTTTGTGCAGTTCTATTTGCTGGAAATGGTGCTTCCATCATGCTCAGGCTAATATGCTGAACCAACTCCAAATGAGGTTTTGCGAGTGTTTGTCAAGATGTACTGAAAGACAAGAAGAACATGCATACATTTGAGCAACCCTCTTGCCTTTATGAAGTTCATGCTTGGCCAACAGTGTGAAAATTCTCACAGCACCCTGGCTTTGCAGCTGCAAGGCGATGATGGCCTCAATTTGCAACCTGAAACCTTGTTTGCGTTGCAGATCTAAACGAAGAACCGGAGTACAAACTTGTGGCTGTATTGTATGGATGCCAATGTGATGTGCCACAATGCGTGATATGGTGCATCAGCATGTTCAATAACATCCACAGAACAGTGTTGGCAATAGGTGATGCATGGTCGTTAGTCTTGTTTGGCAGGCCTTGACCCCTGAAACCTGTCCTATTTTCGTATGCAGGTGCCTTCTTTAGCAGAGCTGGTGTCTGGAGCATCAAAGGGGCACATCACCCTTTTTGAAGCCCTGTACTCCTGGATGTTGGCAAAATTTGGCTCAGAGATGGAGGTATGATTTGCCTTGTTACACACTGAAAAGGGTGATGGGGCGATTAACCCTCCTGTATGCTGTTAAATGTGACTCACCACCTGGGGTTGGCACTTTGGGTTTGCACACAAGGCTTCCAACCAGCCTATGAGTTAGGACAACTTAGGTAGTTGTGCGTGAGGTTTTGCATTGGTAGTGTTGCACTGCAGTGTTGCCTGCAAACCCTCGTACTTCACTACTGTTATCGCTGGGCTATATGTTGGAGCGAATCGGAATCAGCCATGTTTGTGCTTATCCTCTCTGCATTGAGCTTCTGCAGTGCTATTCTTGTGGAGGATCTTCTCCACTACCCAAAGCAAGCAAGATGGCTGGGCTCTCTTGCAACTTCTCAACACATAATACTTGTGCAATGCAGGCCTGCGTGTTCCTTAGGTCTTTATTATGGACAGCATGTCAGTTTGGCATTAGATTCCAGTAGCAAGCATGCCCCCATCCAAGACTGTCAACCATGCTTCCAGTGAACTTTGCATTGGGTTATTATGCAGTTTATTTTGCAGCAACAATGAAGCACAGTTTTTCCCCTGTTGTTGTCTCAGTGTGCCCAATATTGTTTCTTTTCCTAGCAAGAATGACCATTGTTGTTTTTCATTGCAGGTGGTTCCAGGAGAGGAATTTCGAGTGGCACATGAGGAGGCCAAGCGCATAGATGCGAAAATCATGCTGGGCGATCGGCCGGTGCGTAAACAGTTTCAACAGTGCTCATGGTTCTAATTTTGTGGCTACTGAGTGAGATCTGTCAACCTTCCATTCCAGATGCTGTGGGTACTGGCTTGTGCATCTGCTGTGTGCGCTGTTATTCTTTGACTGTGCTCGTGATCGTTGTGGAGCAATGACTCGCTCCATCTTGCTTCCTTTTGGGCAGACATATCATCAGCATGGCACCAATGCAGGAAACAGCTGCACACTGTTTCGTGTGCATCATGTTTTGGATCGCACGTCAGCCCAATTTGTTTATTTCAGGATATTGCAGTGGAATTGAGATTGGAAGTTGATTTGTCCAGTGTTTTTTGTGTCATACAACTCACCTCCATCTGCACCTGTTGTTTGCATCGCTGGTGGAAAAGTGCCCCAAGCACAAATGGGCTTGCTCGATTTTGTTCTGTTTTGCTCGTTGTACCTGTTCAACACAGCCTACAACACCAATCGAAATTGTGGGGAGGGCAATTTTTTGCAGTGCGCATTGTGTGCTCCCTAATTGATTCCTTGGTTGTAGTACCTGACATTGCGGTTTCCTGTTTTTCCAACTAGGTGCCAGTCACTATAGCACGCATGTGGTCTTCACTGTCATGTTGGCAGAAGATAAGGCTGTGTTTCCATCTTCTGATAACAGGAATAAGTCTGCCGAGTGCAGAGGACATGAACAAACTGCTGGAAGAGCTGGCGGTGGGTTGTTTTGTATGCAAATGGCTGAACCTGGTGGTGCACTGTTGCTGTGTTCTCCAGCGGAAACCAAGCTGGTATCATCAGTAAATAGTATGTTTTACACTTCCCTTGCCTTTACTGGGTGACGTCTTGTCATTTTTATGGCCACGGGCACTTCAAGTCCTGCAGAGCATGTATTTGTTGGCGCCCAGGGGACTCCCAAGTGCTAGGGATCGTGTGGTTAGTGTTGTAGCAGGGTGTGAGAATACAAACCCGACCCAAACTTGGCTGCACCAACAATGTTGCAAAATGCAGGTTGCTGCCTGTTGATACGATTACATGATAGTGAGATCCCATCAAGGGGGGGGCCCATGTCAGGGCCAACTCGGAGGGCTTGAGCACCTGCCATATTGCAATGCCAAGCACCATAAGTTCTGGAAAATGGAGCTGAGTGAAGAGTTGGCACTGCGCAGTTCAGTTTTGTTTGGATGCGGACTACACAGTTTTCAGCAATTTATCCCTACCGAACCTTGATCTGAATTAACTAAACGAAACTAAGCACAGTCAGACATTTTCTGAAACAGGCGAGTTCTTGCCGGTGCGTTCAGATGTTCCTAATTGATAGACATGTGGATGTGTTTGGCACAGGAAACAGATGCGGTGACAGAGGCGATTAAGGAGCTCAGCCAGACGTTCCCCACCCTGGCCAAACACCTGATTGCAGAGCGCGATTTGTACATGGTATATACAATGCGGCAGCTTGCTGGGATGGCCTCAACAGTGGTGGCAGTTGTTGGGGCAGGCCACCTTCCAGGGATTCGAGAGAACTGGGAAAAGGATATCGACATAAGGGAGGTGAGGGCACGTGCAAATGCAGACTGCACTGAGTCACTGGTAGCTGTGGCAGCAGAGAATTTACAGATAAATTGCCTGGCGAAATTCTAGCATTTTCGCTGCAGTTGAAGAGACTTGATGCAGTGTGAATATGCCGGAGCAATTCACTATGCAGCATTGATTGGCCGCCTGTTTTCTGCAAAGAAAAATGCTGCTTGAAGGAGCAGTGTGTCAGTGTATATGCTTCTGGCTTGGTAGCACAGTGTATGTGTCGTGTACCTGTAATGTTGTCCACTGCTGGCAAGAGCTATTAAGAGTCCAACAGCAGCAGGTTGCTGTGTGTGATGCGCATTGTGGTGGGGCGAGCTCAAGGTTGAAGTTTCTTGATTGGGTGCATGGTTGACCGATTGTGCTTTTGGTTCCTGTGGAGGCAGTCTGATTCCTTAATAGACATCTGCTGCATCGCTGCACAGAAAAAAGAGTCAGGAAGGGTCGGCGTATTGGAGTTCTGGCACCCAAACCGTGGCAACCATGCTGACACATGCCCAAGGTTTCAAGAGCTGTGCGGCTTCTGCTCTTGCTGTGCTGTCCCCAATCTAACTGGAATATATCTGTGGGGTAAACAGTGTATCCATGGACACTCTTTGTGGGGCTGTAGCTAGATGTCGAATTCGGGATGTCAAATCAGTACATAATGGCTGCAAAACTTTGGCTCTGATCCGTGCATGGCACAATGGTTTGACCATTTCCAACAGCTGCGCCCTCCCAAGGGTAAGGACTTGTCCAGAATTCGTACACTTATCTCGAGGATTTGCCTGGCATTGCACCTCAATAGGATTGCTGATTGCCACACGTTGTGTTGTTTTCAGATTGCGAGGATGCCCAAGAAGCCTCCACCACCCCAAAAGCGTTGGCGATATGTTGCCATAATATCGTCCAGCATCGTCATTGTGGCCTTTGTCACGATGCGATCACGATTGCGATGAAATCGCCGCCAGACTTGCCCCACCTTCCGCCCGCATTGAATCTGTACTTTGTGCTGTACACAATGCGCCATTTTCTGGCAGCGTGCTTTGCATGCACCGCGTTGCATTGCTTGGGTGTGTTGCCAAGAGAAGTAGAGGGGTGATCAGGATGGCACGTGCTGTCTTTAGTTCGGCAGACTCTTTTATGCAATACCTTTGATTTCAATGGACGAAGTTGGCAAATCATACCTGGGCGGTGGAGGGCAAGTTGTAGTGGGGGCTAGGTGGATTTCGGGCTGCGTGCTCTGTATTTTGTTGTGCGCTGGACAGGGTGCACCCTTCTCTGCGTCGCGGAGTCTGTGGTTGCACCTTGCGGGCTTTTGATTGAGCGCTGATCATGTAACGCTATGGGATGGAGTGTGCGTGGCGTGCTGCGCAATTTGACTGGCATCGCATGAGCATAAGTTGATATGGCCGCTGGAACCTTCAAGCTCGGTTTAGAGCTTGCAGAATATTGTCAGCGCTGTGGTGCAATACAGTCGCGTCAAGATGCGCGAGGACCGACAAAGAACAGGATCACTGGCAGGAAACGTATCAATGACCGTGAGAATCAAGGTGCGAGCTGAGTGCTTGGCACCGCCACGGGCAGCAACTGAGCACCCTGTCAGATTCCCCAGCCCTGGCCATCAATACTTGCACGAAATTGCTGTTGTTAGATGTGCTTGAGTACAGTGGCAACAGCAAGTCTGCCACAAAGGGGTCGTGTTAGCAAACGTGTTTGAACCTGCCACTGGATGCCACTGCAATGTCATGGCGCCAAACTTGATCGCGTTTTCTTTGACATGCACCGAGTACCAATATATTTGTCAACCAGTTCAGAAGTCGGGCCTTCAGCCCGACGTTCTGCACTTTTTGGTTCCTGCTTTATCCATTAAGAGCCTGCTCACTTGGTGGCTGGGTTGCGCAGTTGATGTTATTCGTTCGACAACACATCCTGGGGAAGCCTTCTGCAGATCCCGTTTCCACCCGCACGTTTGGATCGCAGAATAACTGCTTAAGCCAGATTAGCTAATGGACGCACGGATCGCGGATCACATTCGACAGTCTCAGTTCATGATTGCCACACACCATGCGCTTGTTAAGCCGGTGCAAACGAATTGCAGCATGGCTGGCCGGCCCCTCAGAAAGTGCCCAGTGGCACAGTCACATGGTCGGTTATCCCTCGCCTTCACCGTCCGTGGCTCCGGCATGAACCCCATTGCTCGTTACATGAAGTGTTGTTTTGTACATGCTGACTACCTCGTGCGTTTTGTATGGAATATGGCAGGCCAGTCTGTCCGAAGGCCGCCAACTCAATAGAACATTCCACTGGCCGCCCCAGCTATTCTGGCTTGGCCAATTTCCAATAAGGTTCCTTGACTTTCTCCCGTTCGTTCCAATCCCACAACTAATACCAATTCCTCCCCACTTCCCAATTGCAAACCTCTAGGCCAGCGCCCTGGACCCATCTGCACGCCGACGTTCCTAGGGTCCCTACCCGCTACCCATCTCCCTCACTCCCTCCTCTACGACCTCTACAACAGCGCTCGCCAACTGCCCCACTGAGTATGCGCCCCACTTTCATTCGTTCACAACTGTTCCCTCCTAAGGATGCGCACCTTCTCCTTGACGGGATTCGCAGTGATGCACACCCTTACCCCACCATGCTTACCCATCCATGTAATTGGAAACGGGCCCTCCCAATGAGCAGCCAGCTTAGTGCTCCTCTTCTCCTGATGTATCCACACCAGTTCGTCCATGCTCACAGGTGGAGGGACATGATGCGCTCCAGCACCTTTCACCCGCTACAGCCGCATCATCTCACCATGCACTGCCTTGACTCAAGGCCCTTGAGCCGCTCATGATGCAAATCTCTCGCGGCGGTGGCCATCGGCCAGCCGAATCTTGGCAGCGAGGAGGTGCCATCTCCCTAACCAGGCGGTTCTATTCTCCTCCCAGTTTCTAGTCCTGCAAAAGCCTAGCTCGAGCCCCATCCAGCGACTACCCCGAAGGAGCCCTGGGTTGTGCCATCTCCCTGACCGGGCCGCTCGTGCTATTCGTCTGCGGCAGGCGGAGGGTCAGGACGGCAGCCGGGGGGCAGCGCAGCACAATAATAAATGGCGCCACCCCTGGCAAAGGTCAAGGGCAGTAGGAGCCCGGTTCCGTAATGTTCGCACAGCAAAAATTTTGGCGGGTGAAAAAGTTCGCGGCAGAAAAGCGTTCGAGCACCGACGACTGCATGAACTTCTTTCCATGTGAACTTTTTCCCGCACGAAATGAAGTTAACTATCCTGTTAATGGGTTTCTGCCAAGGGCGACGATGGGTGGGCTGCACCGGCGATTCAAACGGTGCAGTTTGAGCCTGGGGTTTGCTCAACCCCGTCCCTTGGGGATTTCTGGCCACCCCCTAGTACCGTGGGTCAGTCAAAGTATGGTATTCCTCGAGTTTGGCGGGCTTTGGCGGGTGGGCGGAGGGCGGCTATTTAGTCAGCTCCTCGGTCCCCCTCCTTATCTTGTTTCGCTTTGCGCCACTGCGTTGGCACAACCCGCAGGCACCGAGTGCCTTGTCTCTCCGGCTACGGCCGAGTCCTTTCTATGAACCGTTCTCCGGCCGAGCAGTGGTTGCACGACCAAGCGGTTCGGTTCAACGACGGTCCGCCTATGGCTTCCCTCGATGAAGTCTGGTTGTCCGACCCCGGTTCCTCCCGCAAGCGGTGACCAACCCGGTGGTCTGACCTCCGGGCGTACGCTTCCCCGAGTGGTTCGACATCCGCCACACCTCCAAAGGCGGGCAGCTCGCGCAGGCCCTGGGCGCCAACTCCGGGTACTTCCAGGAGTATCAGAACTGGGCCCCCTGCGTCGCGTGGCAATTCGACCTCACTGCCACCGTGGCAGTGCCACGCTGATCGACTTCGTGGCCCACTCTGCGTTTCTGCCGGAGTGCCGGGAGGCCCTCCTTCCATACGTCCACGCCCAGGTGACCATCACGTCGTGTCTTCAGAGCCTGGTCCGCCTCCAGCAAGTCCGCAGCGAGTAGAAGGGCACCTCCCTCAATGGTTTGTGGAAGGCGCTTCAGACCAACGTGCAATTGGGTGCCGTGCATTGCCGGTTCTGGGACCCCTTGATCGACGAGCCCCTCGAGCATATCCGCAAGGAGGTCCTCAATCAGCAGCTCAAGTTGGTGACGAAGTCCGCGGCGGCTCAACATCAAGCGCAGCTCAACCGACAAGCTCCCGCGGCCCCGCCCCCCAGCGGTCCTTCCTCCGGCGACAAGCATCCACGCGCCAAACCCAAGACGTCCGGCACCCCGCCAGCGCCTCCCAAGCCGACCGCCTAGAGGCCCTGCCCTACGCCCGCCTCCAGGGCCGTCTCGCGGCCTGGCAACACATCGGCGCCCCCTCCCGAGTGCTTCAATGGATCCATACGGGGGCGCCGCTCCAGTGGGGCACGGGGGGCCCTCCGCCCCCTTTTGATCAAGGCGAGTATCCGCTCAAGACCCCGGCAAAATGGCAAGCTTGGCAGGAGTTGCACGACGAGTACCTTTGGATGGGAGCGATCAGCCGGATGGAGGCTTCTTCCAGCGCCCGGATTTCGCGCGACTTTCTGGTGGCCAAGCTGGCGGAGAACGGGAAGACCAAGTACCGTTTGGTCATCGACCTTCGGCGGATCAACCGCCACCTCAAGAAGGTCGGTCTCCGCTACAAGCGATTGAAGGATTTCGGGTTTCTCTTGAAAAAGAATGACTTTCTGGTGGGCTTCGATGTTAAGAATGCCTACCATTATATTTGGATGCGCGCCGATCAAGAGCATTTCTTACTCTTTCGAATGGGTGGCGAAATTTTCGCTTGTCAGGCGCTGCCTTTTGGCCTCTCTTTGGCCCCCTTTTATTTCACTCATGTCATGCTCGTTGTGGTCCATGTCTTAAGGACCCCCAATGCATATACTCGGGCTGGGACTCGTTTTAGATTTGGCTATTTAGTAGGCAATGATTCCATCTGCAGTACTACCTAAAGTACTTGTGGGAGGTTCCCACGTTAATTTTGGCATATTTGGATGATTTCATTGCAGCCATGTCCGATCCGGTTCGTTTGCGTGAATGGTCCAGTTTGGTGCAGCAAGTTTTCCAAGCTCTTGGGATTGAGTTCAAGCATTCAAACTGCCAGTGGGATCCGGTGCAATGGAAAACCCATTTGGGTATGGTCATTGACACCACCCGGTGCCAATTTCTGGTGCCTCCGGACAAGGCAGCTGCCATTGCCTCCCGGGCTCATGCCATCCTCCAATCTGGCATGGTAGTGGCGTGGCACTTGGCTCAATTTTGTGGGTCTGCAATTTCGTTGTATTTGGCCTTTCCGCTGGCCCGATTTTTCTTGATGAGTCTTTATGCTTTGTTAAAAGGAAAGCGTTCTTGGTGGGATCGGCTTCTTTTGACCCCCCAAGCCCGCCTGGACCTTTTGGCCTGGACAAACATTTCGCGGCTTGCAGGCCGGGCTCTCCAACCGGGTTCGTTGCCTTTGATTGGCACCCTTGTGATGGATTCCAGTTTGACAGGTTGGGGAGCGACCTTTCAGCCTTTGGGTTGTGCGGACCCCATGCTTGCCAGGGGATTTTTTGATTGGGACCTTATTCACATTAATGTTCGTGAAATGCAGGCTGTGTACTTGGCACTGCTCAGTTTCTTTCCTCGTCGGTATTCCGGGACGACTTCCTGGCGGGTGCGTTTGTTGGTGGATAACCAGGTGGTCTTGCACTGTGTACTTTCTATGACTACCAGGGCCACCAGTCTCTTGAGGCCCTTACATCAATTGAAGGCGGTGTGTACAATGCGCCGGATTCTCCTGGAGCCGGAGTACATCCCTTCCACCAAGAATGTACTGCTGGACTGGCTTTCCCGTATACGGACCTCAGTGGACTACCGCCTGCATCCGTGCATATTCCGGGAGGTCGCCCGTAAACGGACCTCAGAGGACTACCGCCTGCATCCGCGCATATTCCGGGAGGTCGCCCGCAGATTTGGGTCCTGTTCTGTGGACCGATTCGCGTCCGCCTGGAATGCCCTTTGCGCCCAGTTCAACAGTCGGTACTAGGACGTCGGTACGGCAGAAGTGGATGCCTTCCAGCAGGATTGGAGTGGCACCAAGTCTTGGTGCAATCCCCCGTGGAGCCTCCTCACGAGGCTCGTGCCCTTCCTCGCCTTGCGCCCGGAGCTGGAGGCGGTGGTCTTGGCGCCGGATTGGCTGAGCACGGTCTGGTTTCGCCCGCTTCGAGCGATCGCCCGGGCGGAGATGTTCATTCCCCGCCAAGCCAACCTCTTTCTCCCCGGCGACCCGAGTCTCCTGGCGTCTCTTCCCACCCCGCGGTGGAATCTGCAGGCGTTCCATGTGTGCCCATGCCAAAGGACGCCGCACCATCTGAGACCGAATCGGAGGAAGGAGTGACTCCGCTGGAAGCCCCGCCCTCTCCGCTGGGGGACCATCCGGGGGATGCCTTTCCACTGGAGCCGCTGGCGGAGGGTGACCTGTTGTGCAGTACCGAACTGGACGGTTTGCTCCGCAACGATCGCTACTAGATGGAGCACCAATTCCTGGCATCCTACATGGATGCCACTCGAAGGACGCTCCAGGCCAAGTTCTTGCGCTTCCAGCGCTTTTGCAAGGCGAACAACCTGGCCGCGCTACCCGCCCGGTGGGCATCGATCTACCGCTATATTCGTTTCCTTTGGGAGGAGGGCAAGGTGGGCGTGCGGTCGTTGCCCCAGTACTTGGCCGATATTTTGATGATGCATCATGTTGCGGGCCATTTAGGCTTCTCTGCCTTCGACCCGGTCACCCGCATCCTCACCCACGCTTGGCGACAGGCGGCTCTGGCCCCGGTGCAACATCGCCGACCGGTCCCCATTTCACTGCTTCTCCACATTCTGGACGTCGGCCTGACCACCGAGGATAGGCCCACCCTTCGCGCGGTGTGTGCGGCCCACCTCAACTACATTTTCTTCAACCGGGCCCAATTGGGCCATTACATTCTGGTCGACGACATTCGCAGCGATGAGGAGGTTGTTGTCTTCCGCGAGTGCACAACCAAGCTGCGCCCTGGGGAGGAGCCCCGGTCACGATATCGCTCGTGGCCTTCCCGCAGCGCCCCCGAGGTCGTCGCCCTATTGCGCCGCTGGACGCATTTTTGCGATCAAGCCTGGGCGCAAACGGACCAACCGCCATGCCATTTCTACCGCCTTCCCGGTGATGCCACCCCTTCGTCCAAGACGGTGGCTTCCTGGTTTACGTCCCTGCTCACGCACTTTCCGGACCTGGCCCACGAGCCCTTCACGCATCATGGCCTGCGCGGTGGGGCGCGTCCAGCTGCTTCGCCTTGGAGGTCGCGGAGCGGCGCATCCAGGATTGGGGTGGGTGGAAGTCAGACGCCCTGTGGTCCTACATAGATATTTTCCGTTTACCCACTGAGTGGGATTTTTGGCTTTTCGGTTGGATGACCATCACCGCCCGCAACCTGCATGCGCAATTTGGGCACATCTTTTGCCCCGGAGGGGCCTCGCGTTCCCTAGAGTGACTGGGCAAGTTTGACGGACGGGAACCTCGGGAATGTGATATTGGATGGTTGTTTGTAATTATTATCATGGGGGTACATGACGGGGTGGGCTCAGGAGACCGGTAAGGCAGAAATAAAGTTAACTATCCTATTAATGGGTTTCTGCCAAGGGCGACGATGGGTGGGTTGCACCGGCGATTCAAACGGTGCAGTTTGAACCTGGGGCTTACTCAACCCCGTCCCTTGGGATTTCTGGCCACCCCCTAGTACCGTGGGTCAGTCAAAGTATGGCATTCTGAGGTGCCACCCATGAGGGCGCCCTCGAGTTTGGCGGGCGGGTGGAGGGTGGTTATTTAGGCAGCCCCTCGGACCCCCTCCTTATTTTGTTTCGCACCCAGCCCTCCTACCCTGGATAGTGGAGTTCGGGTTAGTTGTGGGATGGAGAGGGAGTTGAGGGAGTGAAGTACGGGAAAGGGAGCTCACTCATGGGAAGTCACTCACTGAAATGGCATTGAAGAACTAGCAAAGTGAATGGGCAAGTTTGACGGACAGAACCCTCAAGAATGTGACATTGGATGGTTGTTTGTAATTATTGTCATGGGGGTACATGACGGGGTGGGCTTAGGAGACTGGTCAAGCAGAAATACAAGAAATTTTTTTGGTGCAAACTTTTTTTCTTATATAGTAGCTGAGACTCGGGTTGGACGAGCAGAGGAGATACTTTGGACTCAAATAGCCCTGCATCGCATTTCTTGTGCATGGGCACCGGACTGGACTTGCACAAGAACAATGCACACTAGGTTCGAGATGTAATTGGAATTGTTACGGGTGAGGCAACCAGCGGGAATGGGGATTTCATTTAGTAACTGGGCATGTGTCCAGATTGCCGCCACCAATTGTGAGGCTTCTGGAATTAACGAACGAGGAAGGATTCTGGTTGGGATGTTGTTGTATTAAAGGATGGATCTGTAATGAGCACCTCTCTTACTGCCGTTGGGAAGAGCACGGGTATGCCATCCCGACCATTTCTCTCCACTCCCGCTTGCACACTATAAGGGAACCCATGGATCTAGCAAGAATTAATAGTGGTTCTGACGTCGGGACCTTGCATCAAATAGAGTGCACCGACCGGTGATGGGAGATTGAGGGAAGGGAGCGGGTAGTCGACTTTGTTTGGCGGAGAGGCCAGAGCGGCACGTGGTGGAGGCCAGCGGCGTGGCATGAGGAATAGCGGCCTGGATTGATTGTGGAAGGATTGGTAGGAGGCAACAATCTGCAGCTCCAGAGCTAGTAACGCGGGTGCTGGTAGCCATCCCGTGTGGAGGGGCAGAACCGGAAGCGTCGGTGGAGAAATCGGGAGAGCGCTGATTCGCGGCTTCAAGGTCTAGCGAGTAGCAGAGCTAGTTATGGCCGGTGCTGCAATCGAGTGTGAAGATAAGCGTGGGAGCGAGAAAAGCTGGTGAGGAAGAGTCAACCACTGTTGGGAGAAGGTCGCCGGAGTGATCAGCAGAGGGAAGTATGAGATTGCGCCCCAGGACCTTCTCGGGGGATGAAGCCCAAGAAAATGTGGAGGGGTGGGTACTACACTTTGAAGGAGCGTGTGTGGTAAATGGGGTTACTGAGGATGCACAAAAGATCATGATGTTAATAGTAAGTGCTTCGAGCACATGCGCGGTGGCTTACGGGGGAGAACCGCACCTCGTTGAAGATGAAGAACCGGTTCAAGCTATAATTTAAGACAAGAGTATAGAGGACAAGGTTAATTCTGCACTACGAACTCTTAAGCAGGGCCCCAAGGAGAGTGTCAAGGAGTATTGTAGCCGATTCTGAGAGCTGCTCACGCGATCTGTAGAAGCGACCAAGGAAATGTGGTATCGAGCCCGAGTGGACGGGTTACAAGCAGATCTGAGGGAGGTAGTAAGGTTCATGGGCTATGAGGACATGAAGAGTGTGGTAGAGATAGCGATCCGGAAGGAGGGAGCTGCGGATCATCTAGAGGAGCATGGATTAGGAGGGCCTACGACCACAAGCACCGAGCTTTGTAATGAGCTCGTGGAGATGTTGTGGGATTGGGCACAGTGCGCTAAGGCGATTCTGGTGTGTAGTCGATTAGCAGGAATGGCGGGGCAAGGAAGAGCGGATGGTGCACCACCGCGACGCCAACTGGAGGTGGATTGGCGACCCATGGATATGCGGGCCGCGCCAGTGGGATGGGATCCACATTACGGACCGGGAGAAGGAGCACGCATGGGGCGTGGGGAACCCCCGCGAGGACCCCCTGAGTACTGGAAGTGCAAAGCAATTGGGCATTTCAATAGCAATGCGAGCAGGGGGGCCCAAAGTTGGGCAGGCGCGGTTAGGGCCCAGCCAAGGGCATGAGCACAGGGGATAGGAAGCCCAGCAGAAGCCGGATGCAGGGGAGGGACCGCGAGGAAGGGGAGCGGATCCCCATGCGCGGGATAATCGGTAATGGTTTGGCAGGCTGGCCCAAGATATAATGGTCGAATTGTATCCAAATGGTGGAGGAGGATGTGATGGGGCTCCCCGAGAGGAGGATTGTTGGGGTCCCGACTAGGTGGGAGAGTGGCCGTGGAGCGATGAGGACGACTTGCCCACTACGAGAATGGCAGGCGATCGGAAGAGGAAGAAAAGTAGTGGCCCCAAGAAACCAAAGACCAAGCTAGTTCTATAAGATGCATGGCAAGACCACGTTGCGTGCACATACGTCATCCCATTAGGGATGATGAAAGGACTATCGAAACGCGAGGTCTACTCCCAGCTGGTCTTGGCACTACGGGGTATCATGGGGACCATGCATAAGAAACCAGCTTCAGCAAGGCTACCACAGGGCGGCGAGGGTCATATAGAGATGGAGGGGCTACCCGTGGGGCGAGCCGCACGGAAGGGTACGGGAATGCATGCGCAATGTTTTGTCAACGGGCTTCCCATTAGACAGGTGATCTTACCGGGTTTGTCATATTCATTGCTTGATTGGGAGTGTCTTATGAAATTGCACCTAAAGTTGGCAGGCAGATTGCCTGGAATCGAATTGGCCAATGGTCAGACCGCGCCCATATATAAGATCGCCAAACCCATCATGACAGAAATTGAGGGCGTCACCGCTGAGATTATGGCGAGATGTGTGGATGCGCAAGGTTCTTATAACCTTTTGCTAAGACAAGATTGGTTGGTTCATACATCTACCAGTGCGGAGTTCAATTCCCAAGTGTATTCAATTGACGGGGGCCAGGTTAGGGTGCGCCAGCGGGGAAGGCAACTGAAGTCATTGCGCAGCGGGTTGGTCAAAACGCCGGAAGTAGTTCCAGCGATGAGACATCGGATTTGCGTCCTGAGGATACAGATGAGTTGTTGGGAGGATTGCTGAAGCAATGGGATACCGAAGAGGAGGAGGAGGATTGGGATGATGATGCAGCGGTGAGAGCGAAATTCGTTGGACTGTCCTGAATCACGAATGATACCCAAAATGAGTGGGTAAGTAATGTACTTCCTCTGTCCGGAATTAAATGAACGCGTTAGGAAAAGCCATTTTACAATATTGAAATGAAGTCAAATGTCAAAAATAGCAGCAGATTCAAAAAGATTGGGTCCCAAAACTTAGAATACACCTTTCTTCTAAGAAAATGTGGTCCTTTAGTCCAGTTTGCCAGCCTCCAAAATGCGCTGCGCTTCTGACAGAAATTGGCGGTTCACGTAACGTGCCGCCCCCCGTGTTTCTGGCTGCCCCGCCCTCTTGGCGCCCTCGTGTGGCACTGCGAAGTCGTTGCCACCTGTGTGCTGAAGCACGCTCTCCTGAACGCTGAAAAGAGCATGCCAAACGTGCTCCAACTTGTTGGCATCGTACGATCCAAAGGCAGAATCGACGGCAGCGAGGATGTCGCCCAGGTCCCCACCCCTTTTGACTTCTTCTGCCTTGCGTTGGAGGCTATGAAACAGCCCGAGATCTAAAATATTTAGATCTGGGCTTTGGGGGGGCTGCCTCTGGATCTTCATATGGTAGCCATCCTTCAAGCATTCTGCTTGAAGCTCCCCTTGTATGCTTTGGGCGATGTGAGGCCTGGCGCCGTCCAACTGAATGATGATGGAAGTCTTGGCATGCCAATAGGCAGCCCTTATTGTGGGGAAAATGCTGATTTTCATGAGCTGCAGGAAGGCTGCAGCGTCCACGTTGATGGGTTGGACGATCTGTTCGCCGGCCGCTCAATTCTTGGACGATCTTTGCGTGCATCTGGTGGTGACGAAAGGCCATATGCCTAGCAGGCCATCACATGCCATCCCATCAGATCGCTTGTGCGGCCGGCCAACAGCAGCCAGAAACATAATCTTGGGTATAAAGGCCTTGCTCTTTGCTGTCGGAGCCCCTTGCCTGGCTTCGTTTTGCAGCAACCACCCACGCCGCCCATCAGATTGGGCATAAAACCACTTCTCGTCTATGTACACCCAATGGGTGCACGGGTCAAAAACGAATTGCCTGCCCATCGGCTGGACCCGATCGATCACAAACTGTAGCCTCTGCAGCTTCTGTTTGGTTGTTAGACTTGGCTTGATCCAAAAGGTGCGCCTCACTGCCTTCTTTCTTTGAAGAAAGTCATGAAGTGTTGACTTCTTGGAATTCGTCAATTCCGCAACACGCCGAACAGATGTCCATTGGTACTGTAGGATCTTCTCAACTTCTTGTGCGAGCTCCTCCGAGGGCTTTCTTTTCCTCCCGCAGTGCCCTTTTCGTTGGCGGCTGAGGTCGATGCCGTCCCCCCCGTCTGATTGTTCTCGGAGCTTCCGCGCAATTCGTCGAACCGTGCTCGTGCTAGTTCCAAATCTATCGGCCACATCGACGATCGATCCATACGCAGCTCGATCTTGGCAGCCCTGTAGCTTCAGGACTGCCGTCGCCACGTTCAGTCTAAGTGGCATTGGAATCTCTACTCGTCCAGCGCCGTGGGGTCCGCGCGAAGAGACCCCTCTCTGAGAGGCCATTTTTGGCGGGTCCAGCGAGACCTTGAGATTTTTGAGTTTTCTGACTGGAACACGCCTGTTTGAAGTACTGTCATTTGCATAGTACTTAATATTTTTATTTGAAAATTTGGCCAGAGTATCATTTATGAGTTTATCAAAGGCCAGAAAATTTTCGCTAAGAACAGACAAGTGTGTGATATGAATTTGGCCTCGCGAGCAAACGCGTCCATTTAATTCCGGACAGAGGAAGTACATTTTACCGAACTGAGCGAGAAAACTGTCGCGGAGGTTAAGCGAGTCTTGGTGGAGTACAAGGACTACTTTGCCTTGTTCTTTGCTGATATGGAGCGGACACCATGCATGAAGTTCCATATTGAGCTTAAGCCTAGGAGCCGACCCAGTCATTGTGGTTAATTGTGATGATTTGCACTGTGAGAGCTACGATTATTTAAGGGAGTAGTTAGATTCACTGTTGGTGGCAGGGTTTGTGCAAGAATAGCCGCACGAGACGGAGTGGTTGGCTGGGGTGACTCTTCCCCCAAGAGGGGGGGGGGGGAGTTGTGATTTTGTTGCATATACGTAGGGTTGAACTGCACCACCCTGCCCGACCGCTATCCCCTTCCGCACATTGACGAGATCTTGAAAGACCTCGCGGGAGCACCCTTATACTCGATGGTCAATGGGTTTAGCGGTTATTACTCGCTCGAGCTGGATGAGGAGTCTATTCCCCTAACCGCATTTTTAACCCCCTTCGGAGTCTTCGTTTGGAAAGTTCTCCCGCTCGGGGTTTGTAATGGACCTCCAAGGTATACGCGGGTGGTAGAAGTGGCATATGGGAACCTGGAATGGGTTAGAACACTCGTGGATGATGGAGGGTTGGCTCACATGGAGGAGAAGGAGGTCGTCCCCGATCTGCGAAAATTCTTGACTCAAACATGGGAGTACAAGCTCAAGTTAAAACCAAAAAAGATGCACATTGGGTTCCACAAGTTGGAATTTTTAGGACACGACCTGTCTTAGCTGGGTATTGGAACTACCGCGGAAAAGGTGCAAAGCCTGTGTGCCTTCCAGTGGCCCAAGAACAAGGGGTAGTTGTTGGCATTCTTGGAAATGGCGGGTTACTACCGCCGCTTCATCCGAGATTTCGGGAAGATCGCGCATCCGCTCAACGAACTCAATCGCGGGCTGGGGGTCCTCAAGGAGATCGGCGAATGTGATTGGGGAAAGGAGTAGGAAGCCATGTTTGAGACCATGAAAGAGTGCTTATCACATGCGCCCGTGTTGGCAAAGCCGGATTTCGAGTGGGACTTCGTCTTGGATACGGACGCCAGTCAAAATGCGATCGGAGCGGTGCTATCTTGGGAGCGGGCTGGAGAGGAACATCCAGTCTTCTTCCATTCCCGGATTCTATCTTCTGTTGAGTGCAATTACTCTACGATCGAGCGAGAATGTCTGGCTATCGTATCCGCCATGGTAAAGTTCCGATCTTACGTACTGGGTAATAAATGCACGATCCGCACCGATCATTGCCCCATTTTGGGGCTGTTTGTTACGCGCAGCGGCCTGATGTAAGGGACGCCTTACTAATGGCCCTTGGTGTGGGGGATGCCCTGCCCAAGATAACTAATCCTCAACCCACAGTAACTGCTCTAGGTATTAGGATATGGGAGTAGGAGGGGTGGTCCCGCCTAGGTCCCCGTAAGGACCTATGTGCCCGGCGAGCCGGGTCCACGGCTCAAAAAGGGCAGGAGCCCCACACCCACAATATTTTCGTATCATTTGGTTTTGGAACCACCTGTGGGTGGCGACCACGCTTTTGACTGGGCACGCGCAGAAGCAGAAGCAACGGGGCTTCTTCCCCAGCCTCCTCCATGGAGGCTGAGGAAATAGAACCTACAGCCCGACAGGGCACACCCGAAATGGGAGAAGAATCACCCCGATAGGGGACCCCAACGAGTTCAACCGGTGAGGGAACTAAAGCCCAAAATGGGCAAGAGTAGGAAGAAGTCCGAAAGGACATATCCGGTGTATCATCAGGACAAGCAGAGCCAGAGGAGCCCGACCATCTAATGACCGAGGCGGAAGTGCCCCAAGAAGAAGAGACGGCGGAGCCGGGTACCATGGCGGCCCTTCTAGAGGTGGCCACACTCGGGTGCCGTCCAGTCCGTTAAGTCCGGTCCGTAAAACTGAGTGTGATATTCGTCCGGTAATATCCGGTTCGCTATTTGCCGTACTGCCGTCCGCAGAATCTGGCTCTCACTTTTTCACCACCGTTATTTGCCGTTAAATTAACGGATGACGTGTGCGGCGTCCGGTCCGCAACAAAATATCCATTGATTAATAATTTTGGTTCGTTATTACCCATAGGTACTTGCTTTCCAGCCACGGCAAGGTCGAGGCGAAGTTGCCAAGGGGTTTCCATTTTGCAGCAACTCGAATTACGATGGGTTGCTGCGGTGGTACTCCACAGTTTCCACGCCAGGGCAGCGAGTGTAAAGCCCATCCACCAATTGCAGTTAGCGATTGGACACATTTCTCACAAAAAATCTCTTCTATCTATATGATACCCCAGGTTCATCCACCATTCCAACATAGTACGTCGAAGTTCAACAGTTCAACATACATGAAAACGGGCAACGAATAGTACGAGTCGTGATTTGTTATCTTCCATCTCTGCCTATTGCACCCTCGCTGCGGTGGTACTCCAGAAGTTTCCACGCCAGGGCAGCGACTGTAAAGTCTATCCACCAATCGCAGTAGTTGTTGGGATGCATTTCTTGAATAAAATTTTCTTCTATCTATATGATACCCAAAGTTCATCCACCACTCCAACATAGTGTGTTCAAGGTGTGCACTTCAACACAAGACAATGGAATATTACAAGTCATGATATCTTATCTTCTATCTCTATGGTACCGCACCCTCACTGCAGCGGTACTCCACAGTTTCCATGCTGGGGCAACGAGGGTGGTCACCGGTGGTGATCCAAACTTTGGAATCCAAAGTCCCTCCTTCCCTCCCTTCCCTCCCTTCCCTCCCTTCCCTCCCTTCCCTCCCTTCCCTCCCTTCCCTCCCTTCCCTCCCTTCCCTCCCTTCCCTCCTTCCCTCCCTTCCCTCCCTTCCCTCCCTTCCCTCCCTTCCCTCCCTTCCCTCCCTTCCCTCCCTTCCCTCCCTTCCCTCCCTTCCCTCCTTTCTTGCGTCGATGCGCTAGCTTCTGCTGCGACCATCCACTCTCTGCCATCTGCCACCCTAGCAAGCTCAAATGATCCACGTTCTCGGGCCTGAGCACCATGCGCTTGGCCGTCACAATTAGACCAGCCTTCGAAAATGTGCGTTCACTACTGGCGCTGGAGGCCTGCAACACAACCAAAAATACTCAGTACTTCTCAACCTATGAACTTCATAAGGGCTCTGTGGCATATATGCATAGCTAGTTGGCATCACAATAAAACCAAACTTGGAAAATGAGCATTCACTGCTGGCGTTGGAAAACTGCACCACAACCAAAGGTATTCAGTTCTTTCCTTCCTTTCAACTCCATATTTCACATAAGGGCACTTTGGTATATATGCACAGCTAGTTGTACTCACCCACTCACTTGTGTTGCTAATATTCGACGTGCAAGCCTGGCCACCAAAGTGGAAGCTGGTGTGATTCTCGCCCCACCAATCCCCAGCACTCCATTTTTTTTTGATATTCACATGCTGGTGTCCATTTTAAATCAAACCACCTTTCGACTTCGGCCTCCACTGGGTCCATGTGCAGTGGGGAGCATGGGGCCCGTCTTCTCCGTCTTGATCGTCGGAAACGTAGTGGTCCCTTAGGTGGGGGTGATGCCGCGTCTAGCCAACTCTGTTGCACAGCCTGTGCTGCATCCTCTTCGGATGATGAGCCCGAGGAATGGACTTCGGGCGCCTTCACCATGTGCCTCAACTGCAGAAGTCATATGCACACTATTAGTCACACAAGCAAGATATAAAAGTAGGCACCCATTACAGCCAAGTGATCCCAGGAGACAGCCGTTTAAGGCGAAATACACAACAGGCACAGTCGTGCATGCAAAGGCACAAAGGACACTTGGTACCGGCCAAAACTATCCACAGCTGGATGCACACATTTACAAAGGCAAAGGCCACAAATCAGAACTGAACTCACCAATGCCGTCATCTCTTTCTTCAACATCGCTTGGAACTTTGCCAGGGTGTCATATTCTTCCACCAAATTTGGCCAATCGTCAGCGTTGTTCCAGATCCTCCTCATCCAGTGCAATGTATTCTTCCTTCCATCCACAGCCGCCGCTAGTGCCCAGTTGTATATTAGGTTGACATTATCACAATCCGCACACAGTTTTCTTATGAACTCAGAGGTGAATTCAAGCAACACAGGTTTTGCATGTGCATTGGTGTCACTGACATACAGCCGGTCGTACAGCAACTTCAAAACATTATAGAGGACATCCGATATGGTAATATACTCGTCCCTCTCACATCGCTCAGACAACTCCCTTATGGACTCCAAGACTGGCAGCACTTGTTTGAAAATGCACCACCCAGCTGCTGGTATAATGATCCTAGGAATTCTCGCGTTTGCTGTATACTCGCGGATACTTCTCTCCAACAAAACCGCCCTCTTAATCAAAAAATACATGTTGTTCCACCTCGTCGGGCACCAAGTCCCCAGACGCAATATTCGCTTTGGACAAGCCTGCTCCATTTCATTGTCAGGAACCGTCAGATCTGCATCAGGATCATCGGCCAACTCAGCAACATCATCCTCTTCCCTTACACCTGAGTAATCCTCCTCCTCATTATCTGATAATACATCGCCGGCCACTTCCTCCTTTAGCATCTTCTTTTGCACGCGGTGGAAAACCTTCCAAGCAAGGGGCGATTTGTGAAAATGACTTGCCAATTCGCGAAGCGGTTCGATGAGCTGCTGAAACTCTTTCACATTTTGGAAAGCGGCCTTGACTGTGGTATTTAACAGATGGCAAATGCACAGGTTCCAATCAAAAATCTCCTTTTTCTCGGCTGCTGAACTCATATTGGAGGCGCAGTCCATGGTGAGAGCCACACGATCGCACGGCGACTCATCCTGAAACGCACGCACAGGGTCCGCTTCCATCTCCGACTCCGTCATGACTTGGTCACGCGGAACTACAGGGTGCAGGCCATACTTCAATCGGATCTTGAGCAAGGCATGGCTTATCGCGTCTGCAGTGTGGCTCCCAGGGAAGCTGGTAGTCCCTGTCACCACCAACGTACTATGCTTTAAAACACGGGGGTTACCTTTTGCACGTGATATATGTCATACTATACTGGCCGATACAGGCCAGTACTGATGGCTATCATGCCATGGCAACACAGCATCCATGATTCATGTTCAATAAGGCGTGATTCCCAGCCAATGAAGGCCGGTACTAGTGCAGCGAGTGCACATGACACGGTTGGCAAAGCACACAAGAGTGGTAATTAATCACGGCATGCATGCAAACAGTAAAGAATTAATATCCATGACATGTCAGACAGTATTGGCCGATGGCAGGCCAGTACTGATGGCTATCGTGCCATGGCAACACAACATCCATGATTCATGTCTAGTGAGACGCGATTCCCGGCCGGTGAAGGCCGGTACTAGTGCAGCGAGTGCACATGACACGGTTGGCAAAGCACACACGAGTGGCCATTAATCATGGCACAGATGCAAACAGTAAACAATTGACAACCACGAATATTGAAAATATCATAGGACACAGAATATGCCATCCAAACTCACCCAATATGCGTTTCTTCAGGCTCCAATCAGCGTCCACCCAATGCAATATCACTGTTATATACGGGTCCGTGCACCTGCTTGTCCAAATGTCCGCTGTCATGGCAACTCTGGACTCGTCTCGGATTTGGGACACCTCTTCCCTTATTTCCCGCTTGATGTCATTGGCCTGTCTCGCCACCGACCTCACAATTGTTTGCTTACTAATAGATGGCCAATGGGGAATAAAGGCTTGCATTAAACGAACGAAGGGCGCCGTCTCAGCCAGGTGGTATGGTGCATTAGCAAAACTGACGTACCTGGCCATGTGGGTCACTGCCCTGTTCCATTCTGAGGTCCTAGAGTGCCATGTCTCCAAGTAGGTTCCCAACGATGTACCCAATTTCATCTGGCGGTATTACACAATCGGCAAACAAGCGATGTGGGCGATGGTCTGCTTGGACCTTGCACCTCGTCTATAGTAAACCCCTCTCTACACCATTCCTGGTGGCCTGGATCCCCTTTGCGGTGGCGTTGTTTGCGGCGTGTCCTTGGCGACCCTTCCTCCAAGGTCGCCACCATGTGCGTGGATTGCTTTGCTTCAGTTAGTGTTTGCTGTTGCTTGTATGGAGTCCGCACATCAGCAGCCATGGCAAGCGGTTTGGGGGTGGTCAGACGCCTTCTCTTGGCCCTGCGCTGTGGCTTATCCTCCACCACAACGACACTCGAACTTGGCGATGCACCTTTAAGCGAATCAGTGTCCGCGGAGCTGAATGCACCCCTCCCAACAGGAACATCATTTGTGTCTGGGACTCCTCGCTCAGCAACAAATGCTGCGAGGTCAACACCACCATCGCCACCAACAGAGCCTGGCACAGACGTCCATTGCATAAATAACCGAGGCAACATATATTCGACAATAGTTTTCAGATGTTACAAGGAGATGTTACATGCACACTTCCTTCTGTGAAATAAAGGCAGAAAAGCGTCTCACAACCATGGATTGTTCAGCAAATGTCACCTTCCTCGCCGGTGGCAGGCGGTACTTGAACTTCACCTCACAATCAGATTGTTTTGTTAAAAAAAACTAATCGGAGGAAGTCTCCGTGTCACTCCCTGTTAGGAGGCCGGAGTCCATGACATTGAACTCCCACCCAACCTGTGAAAAAAAATCGTCTTCAAGGAGTCTTTCTTCCAGGCGTCTTAGCGACGGTTTAGTTATTCTATATTTTCTGCTAATAGACTTGTACCCCACCATGTGTTCCCCCCGGTGCAGCACCAAATCTATGATAGCCGCGCACTGACGTGTTTTATAAGCAGCCCGGCGATTCCTATCCACTTGTTTGCGTTCCTGCCTGCGACGCTTGTGCCATTCTCCCCAAGGCTGGGGGGGTTCTGTCTCTCGTGTTCTTCCTTTTGCAACCGTGCCCCTTCTGCCCCCCCCAATGCATTATTAATGTATCCGCTTATGGCGGCTAATCGGGCCTGGTCCTTGGGGGCGAGGTGGTCCTGTATGGGCCGCCACACCCCCGAGGGCAGGCCACCCAACCCCGCTTCTTGTATTTCCTCTAATCTATCTGGTAGGGCTTCCCTATCGCGCTCAGCTTCCCTATCGCGTGCAGCTTCTATCCGCTGCTTGACTTTCACCCCTGCACGTCTCCTTCCCACCTTCCTGTTGTGTCTGTGCCGGCGCTTTCGACCATCCTTGTAACGTTGGCCCCTGTTCAGGGGCCGCTTCCGACCTAACACAGGAACAGAATATGGTGTTTCCCCAACCAGGTGACGGCAGGTACTGCCACATACTAGTGGTGGCACCAAAGCAAAGACAATAGGTATTGTAGAGAAATGTAGCACGCCCTGTACAATGCACGGCCCCCTAAAGGGACGAAGTGTTGAGGTTTCCCCAGCCAGGTGACGGCGGGTACTGCCACAAAGTGGTCATGCCACATAAGGAAAAACAGGCGATGGGTATTGCAGGGACATACAGCACACCTTGTACAGTGTGCAGCAAAATAAAAGTAACAAAGTGGTAAGACTTCCCCAGCCAGGTGGTGGCGGGTACTGCCAAATAATGTTGGTGGCATGTAAGCAAAGACGATGGGTATTGCGGCGACAAGTGGTGCACCCTATGCAATGCATGGCCACATGGAAGGAACGAACTGCCAAGGTTTCCCCAGCCAGGTGACGGCGGGTACTACCACCAACGAGGTGGCCATGCCAGAATGGTGCAGTGCCCTACACACCAACAAACACACACAACCACAGCCGCCAAAGTCGACAACAAAATACGGTTCTGCAAGTGTAAGCGGTAATCCACTCACCAAGTGAGGGTTCGTGTTGCTGCTCCTCTGCGCTCGCCATCCCCCTCTCGATGGTTTCTAGATCTGCACTAACGCAGCTTGGTGAGGCTGCAGCACCACACACAACGTTAAGTACATTTCCAACTTATACGCAGGACAGTAGGTGCCCCAATGGATGCATGGTTTCCAGCCAGAGGCATTCAAGCCTTGGATTACCAGCCTTAGAATCAAGATTGCGATTGTACCCGACTTCCCGCGATGTTCCCTATAGCACCCAGCCACAATAGGCGGCACTCAGGCTTGCTGCACAGAGGTACACGTCCACCGCACCTACACGTCCCGCCTGTCGAAGGCGCCCCTGCCTGCTTTCCGTTTCAGCGTTGGTACCACCTGCAACACAGTTGGTGAGGGTCGCAGGCAAAATCCCGGAATGAAGTCAAACCCCGGCCATGATCTTCCCACCCGGCCATGTGCCACCAGGTTTCCAAAGTCCACACATAATCCGCCCCCCCCCCGGGGAAGAATTTCCCGGTAAAGCAGGCGGCCAGAAGCAGAAGCCCACACTATGCCCACGTATCACTCGCCGGAATGCATCCGCCAACATCCAGGTTTTCAAAGTCCACAGATAATACGAGAACCCCCCCCCTTTTAACACCCCCCACGGCCCGGAATTTCCCGCCAAAGCAGGCGGTACTGAGGGCATTGCCCTGGCCAGAAAGCAGGATAGCGCACTATGCCTGTGCATCACCGGCGGATTGCATCTGGCCACGCACAGGTTTTCGGCCAACAGATCATCCGAGGCCCCCCCAAACACCCCCCAACACCCCCCACGGCCCGGAATTTCCCGCCAAAGCAGGCGGTACTGAGGGCGTTGCCCTGGCCAGAAAGCAAGATAGCGCGCTATGCCTGTGCATCACTGGCGGATTGCATCCGGCCACGCACAGGTTTTCGGCCAACAGATCATCTGAGACCCCCCTTCCCCCGCGCGGCCCAACATTTCCCGCCAGGTCGGCGGTACTTAGGGCATTCCTCAGGCTTCTGGCTATGCTGCCCGTGCATGCGGTATGCCTCACTTGCCTGTTGCCCTCCGCCGACTCCTGCCCCTGCCGCCCCACGAGCCACCATGGATTCAGCACCTGCTCGGCCAGAGGGCAACCAATTATGTGCGTAGTCACCGCCAAGGTCCGCTGTATGTGGACCCTGGTTGAGCCACACTGGCAATCAACCCGATCCCCAGATTCGGAAATCAGTACTTGCTGCCTGGGCTCTGCTGTCATCCGCTGATTTGGTACACACGTCCGCTGTCATCCGCTAGATTAGCGGATGGGGTACACGGCCTCCGGTCCATTGGAGAATATCCGTTAACGCCCAGGCGGAATCCGCAGAGTCCGCTGATTGGCGCCTGCTGTCCGCTGCCAACCGTGCCACGTCAGCAACAGAGAGAGCGGGGTCCGCTAAATTAACGGATATTTAACGGAGGGCACCCTCGTCCGCTATTAACAGATCCGGGTGGCCACCTCTACTTGCGGATACTCCAGCAGCACGAGGCGTACATCACCGCAGCGAGGAGGGCAATGGAGAAAAGGAGGCGGTACGCCCTCGACCACCCCGAGGAGGTCCTATACCTGAATATTGACGGTATGGACCAGGCAAAAACGGCGATCCCCCACGAGCTAGCCAGGAGCAAGGCGGACGAGGTGGGGCTGCCCCTGACCACCAAACTAATGGGCAGCATTGCCTACGGCCATGGCTGGTGGGGGTTCTGGTCGTTCCCAGAGTGGGCAGCGTCCAGCAACCTGACGCTCACGTGCCTTTGCAAGATGGTCCGGGACATCATCCACTGTGGCGCGCAGGCTGCCCCGCCCCGGCCTGCCCCCCGTGCTGCACATCCAGATGGACAACACGGCGAAAAACAACAAAAACCATTACCTGCTGGGTTTCTGCGCCGTGTTGGTGGGGGAGCGGGTCTTCAAGGATGTGCGCGTCTTCTTTTTGCCCATAGGCCACATGCACCAGGAAATAGATGCCACCTTTAGCCTCGTTGCCTCTGTCATCAACCGGGAGGGGGCGCTGTGCCTGGAGGACCTGACGAACATGGCGCATTGGGCGTGGGGGGAGCACACGGGCGTGGGGGATTTGCGGAAAGTGAACACATGGGTGGACCGCGTTGCCAACTTTAGGCGCTTCCTCAGGTACAAGCGCGACCGCTGGTAAGGTGTCGAGGAGGAGGAGGAGGACAACGCCGAGGAAGGGGATGCGGGCGTCGAGATGCACACCTTCAGAGGCCTTGGAACCAGGAGGGACAACAAAAGGTGCGCTTGTGGTGGCCGACCCGGGCGAACTCTGCTGACCTGCCCCTTGTCGAGTGTGGGATTTTCCTACGTTCGCGCACGTCGCGCGCGCGCGAACACAAAGTTGTTGCCTTGGTGGTGGCCGGGGTTCCGAGGTTCCTTCCACCGCTTGAATGCTGCCTGTGCAATGCTGTTTTCTTCCCCAATTGCTTCTCCATGCAACTTTGATTGTAGGCTGGATCTTCGCATTGTCGCCGTGTTTGCTTCCCCCTTTGTCAGGGGCTTTGCACGGCTTTGTTGCGGGGGTGGGCTGGGTCCCTGTCTTCAGATGTAGCAACCGCACCATCTTTCTCCTCTCCCAATCGTGGGTGTGCTTGGTGTCTGTTGCTGGCAGAAACTTAGTGACACCCAAGGAGAGTTTGTGCGCTCGACGCACGCAAACCCTCACAATCTTTGGCAGCGTTCTAGGGCTGGACTCCTCGATTTGTGTTCAACTTTCCAGTGTGCTTCCTGCGGCTTGGTCCTCATGCAGACGGCGCTGACCACAATGACGCCTTCCCAGCTCAACAGTGCTTCATTGCGGGGTGCGCTCCTTTGGGCAGGTGCTTCCACTCATTCAAGTTTGTCTTGGAGGGGGGGGGGGGCGTCGTGTACGCCCGCGAACACGACAGAGAGGACAACCCTTGGGTGGGCACGCCCGACGGCCGTGGGGGGCCGGGGTTCGTCCCGGACACGGAGGATCGTTGACTTGCGTTGGGAGCCACGGGTCGCACTTAAAGACTTTGAGGATATCAAGAAAAGGGTCCTCATGAAGCTCGCCAGGTGGAGGCGCCAACTCAATATGTGTGGGGACCCCACTCCCATGGAGGACATCAAACAGCGCAAGCTCTGCCCGATGGCCGGGGCCGTGTGCTGGTGGGAGGGCTCCATTGCCTCTCACGAGTGCACATTCCCTCTGGACGGGAGTGGCAGACCCACGTTCGCCATCGACGAGGGGGCCGCCTTGCAGCTGGACAGCTTGTCCCCCGCCTCGCTGGCCACCCCCCCCACTATACCTAAGACCGCGCCCACCACCGCCTCCAACATCCCTGCTCCACCCGTCGCAAGGTATGCGCATATCCATGTGCAACATTCCATCTGCCCGTGGTGATTCCACTCGCTCCCCCCCCCCCCAAATTGCCATGGTACCCTTACCATCTCGTTGTCGGTGCCCTCTGCAGAGACATTGGCCCGGTGCCCGGGGAGCGCCCTTTGCTATTCAGGCACCTCTCTGCGCTCCCCAACGATAGAGAGTACATCCCCTTCGACACCACGCAGGATATAGAGGTCGGCCACCAAGTGGCCATCACCATGTCTGATGCCGACACCAAGGAATGGGGCCGGCGCTTCGACGTTGCCATTGTCAAGGGGGCCAGGGCCACAAAGGGGTGTGGGCCCACGGTGAAGAAAGTATTCACTGTTGCATATTATGAGAGCGAATTCAAGCCCCGACCCCCCTACAACTTGGGGACCCTCCGTTTCAACGCCTCAGACGATGCCCAACTGAATGGGCGTTGGGTGGAAGGGCGGCAAATACGGGGGGAGGTATCTTCCAACATTATTTGTGACGTTTGGTTGGAGGCCAATGGAGCTGGGAGGGGGTGCATCCACCCCCAGTACAAACGGCATCTCCTGGCATCTCCTGGCAGAGCTCAAGCATTAGGATGAAATGTGCTAGATGGGGGAGGGGCCATTTCTAGACTTAGCAACTTGTAATTTCCATTGTGTGTATCAATAGTTGTAATTATTGTTGCAAGGCCATGTTGCACCCATGACTTGTGGGTCACATGGATTGATTGTGAGGTGGTTATAGGCGTCCTTTGCCGGCACCAAATTAATTTTTTGTGCGCAACATTGTGGTTTTCCTGTCCATTGGGTGACCCAAAAAATGCTCTGTTTGTTGTAAGTTCGTTGATGTGGTGTGTTTCTTGCATTCTGCTTGTGCGCAAAATCCATGTTCTATTGTTTTTTGTGACCCCCTTACCGACATTTTGCATGAAAGTTAGTTAGGGGGGTGCGACTAGGAATGGGATAGACGGGATATGGACCAGCTTGCACCTTATATAGCCCCGCAGACGGCGGTCTGATTGGGAGCTCTTGGTTGCCTATCACTCGTGACATACAAGGCAGTAGGGGAGTAGTCTTTGGTAGCTGCGTAGACACTTATTGTTCCTAGCTTTGCCATTGTGCCCCCCGAGTTGCCATCAGAGTGAGGGGTTGGCGGTGGGTTTTGAGTGGGCTGGGAAGTGAGGCAGTTGTGTGGCCGTTCCCGGGTAGTCCTCCCTAGGCACGGGGGACAGGGAAGGTTGAGTTCTGATCAGCCGGTGACATTCCCATTGGTGTGGCAGGGAAGCCCCTCTTATGAGGGGCGAGTAAATACTCCTTGATTATTCTTAAATTCCATGTTGCTAACCTAGGAAAAAAAACTAGTTGTAAATACTATTCTGGAACTGTTATGGTGAAGCCATTTGATACCTTGTCAGTTGGGGAAGTATAGTACTCACTGACTTTGATACATCATTTGGTGGATCCTAGGGCTTACTCTAAGCGAGTAGAGACTATGTACTAGGTAGCCCTGGTATTGGAGGCTTCCGAAAAGCCTTTGCCTACAGTCTACGCTCAGTTTATTCAGTTCAGTTAGCACCATCAATTTTTAGTGATTATTGCCATTCATTCAACCTATTCAATTGTATTTTTGCTGGGATTATTGGGGATTCATTCTGCAATCGGTATTTCATTATGCATTCTGCTATTTTTGCATGAGTGAGCAGTTATGGCGGATAGATGGGATCCATTGGCATTTTTGTAGTTGAAAATAGAGGAAGCTATGGGTCCAGAGGTTGTTTTCTTTGTGTCTCGCTCTGCAGCAATGACTTGTACTGTGTCTATATCCGAGGCAGCTGATGATGCATAGCTATGGCCTCAGTCCCCTCTACATGCTAGTATATTATCCATGGAGTAGCATGTAGATCGCATCGTATCGGGGACAGGAGCATGTGTTTGTAGACAGCCATACTTGCCACGTATGCGGAGTCAGTGGACGTTCACTCAGCCGCACACATAGATGTTGCCTATCCACACAGCCTCGCCATACGCGGGTCATTGTAGACTGTGTAAGCCCCCAATATTCATGGGAGAGCGAGGGCAGGACTTTATGTTCTGGCTCAAAACAATAGAGGATTACTTGGATGTTGTTCCTTGTTCTGAACAGCAGGGATTAGTCTTTATCATTTTATTATTGGCGGACACTGCTAGAGAGTGGTGGGACGCAGAGTGTATCTCACGTGGAGAGGAGAGGCCAGAGTCACTTGAGGAGCTATTGGGGTTATTGAGGGCGCGTTTTGAGTCCCCTATTCGAGAGAGTCGCGCCAAGACCAGACTCCTCAAGTTATCGCAGAAGAAAGGGGAAGATGCGTGCATATACATAGTATGAACTAGATCCATATTACACCAGGTACCAGGAATAGACGAGCAAACGCCCGTGTATATGTGGATCTCTGGTTTGAGGGAGCCTTTCCATCTTGAGGCTAACAAGACCGCCCCAAAGACTCTAGCTAAAGAGTAGCATTGGTCGCATGCATGGAAGATGCATTCAGTGGCAAGGCTGAGAGTGACTAGCAGAGTGAAACAAACAAACGAGACAAACATGTAGAAAATACTAGCAAAACTTTGAGAACACCACCTAAAGCTCATATTAGAAGGAGATCTCATACCGGCCATGGGCAAGCTAGATGACCACGTCTCTCTCTACCAACTGGTCCACATTTCCACCTGGGGTACCAGTCTAGAGAGCCTGGCCAGAGTAGACGTGGGAGGATCCAGAGGAAGCCCAGGGTAGCTGTAATGGCCACCAATAGAGCATTAAGGGCTATGGCCAATCAGATGGATCGGGAGGTGGAACAGCAATCCACCATGTTGGATGGACGCTTCCCAGTAGTTGCGGTAGGGAGACTGACTGGTCCCCACTTTGGCCAGTCAGGAAAGCATCCAGGACACTTAGTTCAAGCCTGCCAGAGAGCTTGGACTATTTCGGCTGTGTTTCCCAGCAAGTGGTAACAAAGGTGCCAAAAGAGGTCAAGGAAGTGGAGACGCAGGGTGGAAAGACAGCGGCACCACCGAACACACCAGGCTGAGGAAAAGCAAGCTTCCAGGATGCAAAATGGGGCACCTAAAAAGGTGAAGGAATCCCTATCAGAATTGGTGGGGGTCCCCAAGTGCTGGGCTCAGAGGAGGGAAGCTTCTATAGAACCCAATGCTGCCAACCAGCCAGGCTCGGGGTCTACAGGCAAGGACCACTCGCTCTTGATCATTAGAGCAGTGGTAAATAACACATGTGTGTCTGCATTGGTGGATTCGGGTGCCACTTGATCATTTGTGAGTGAGCATCTGCAAACCCAGCCACCAATTGAGTTAATAGGTGCATACTCCTCATTGGAGTTAACCAATGGAGATACCATAGTGTCTACCGGTATTGCACCTAACATGCTGAGATGCATCGGGTGCATGGCCAGCAGGATATCTTTGACTGTTGTGCCTATGATGGAAGGCATACAGATCATCCTCGGTTGGGATTGGTTGGACGTTGTCAACCCCCTGATCGATTGGAAAACGAATTCCTTGGTGCTCAGACATGGTGCTGGGTTGGAGGTTGTCCAAAGAATTAAGACACCTGACATTGTTTCATGCAATATTGTTGACCATGGTTTGCCTGGTCTCCAGCACACTTTCCACTCTCTCAGAAAGTCTGTCTCCGAACCTACTACCAAAGGTGATTCATACGCTCAGTTGTGTTCCCCCGCATTTTGGGAACCAACTTATTCGGTATGCAAGTGGGTGCACATACCGGATCATCCTCATTCGACTGGTCATGACTCACCGAGGGCGGTTGAGTGTCCCCAGGGGGGGAGTAATAGCAAACTCTTTGCCAAATTCCTCAAAGGATACAACAAACGATACTCTGGAGAAATCCAAAGGCGTGCACAAGAAAAAGGTCAAGGTGGCTAGTCGTGTTGTCAGCCAACCTGTTTGCCCCAAACTTGATTTTATGTCAATGCGACAGGCAACAAAAAGGGCGAACAAAAGTGGTCTTCCAATGTTCTTGTGTCTATTGTGGCCTACAGAACCACCAAAAGGAAAAAGTGGAAAACGCAAGGCCAAAGCCGGTGCAGCAAAAGGCCAAACTGAGGGAGAGAGGCGCCGGGTGATGAAAGAAACCGGGCCTATCAAAACCGAAGTACCGATTGCAGAAGTGATTAATAAGAAGGTGCAAAAGGCAGATGCAGTTATCCGGGAAGAACTGCAAGGAATACTAAAGGAATATAAAGATGTATTCCCGGACAAGCTCCTCTATGGCCCACCTCCAAAGAGAATAGTGGACCATGAGATTGAGACGGCGCCAGGAGAACCACCACCTCACAAAAGCCCATACAGGCTGAGTGTGGCAGAGTTGGGTGAGCTCAAGTGCCAGATCAACAATCTCTTTGATCAAAGGTGGATTCGTCCTAGCACAAGCCCATACAGAGCGCCAGGGTTGTTCATTCCAAAGAAGGATAGCAAGTGGCGGCTCTGCATTGACTACAGGGCTTTGAATAAAATCACTACCAAGAATTGGTACCCTCTCCCAAAGGTGGAAGAACTCATGGACCATCTCCACGGAGTGTAGAACTTCACGAAAATTGACTTGGCCTCTGGATATTATGAGATCCGGGTCAAAGAGGCCGATATTCAGAAAACTGCCTTTGTGTCACGCTACGGTTGATTCGAATATACCATCATGCCCTTTGGGTTATGCAACGCACCGGCAACGTTCCAAAGAATCATGAACCACCTACTGAGGGATGGCCTTGATGAGTTTGTGCTTGTTTTCCTAGATGACATTTTGATATACAGTCGTACTAAGGAAGAACACTTAAAGCACATTAAAGTGGTTCTGGACAGACTTTGTTCGGAGAAGTTTTTCGGTTGACTACCTAAGTGCGACTTCTTCAGAACCAAAGTCGAGTACCTTGGTTTCGATGTTGGGAAGGACAGCATCAAGCCATCACTATCGAAGGTCAAGGCAATACTCGATTGGTTGATGCCGGGGACCATCACAGATGTGAGTTTTTCTTGGGGCTGTGTAGCTTCTATCGCAAATTCATTCATTGGTTCAGCGAGATTGCGGCCCCAATGGTAGACTTTACAAAGAAAAATGCGCCTTGGGTCTAGGGTGACCGAGAGGAGAAAGTATTTAATGGGCTCAAAAAGGCCATGGTCACCGCCCTAGTACTACAGCTTCCCAATTTTGAGCGCGAATTCATTGTCACTATAAATGCATTAAAAGTGTCAGTAGGCGCAATCTTGTAGCAGAACTTCGGCTCAGGATTACAGCCGATTTGCTATGAGAGCCGCAAGCTGAATCCTACTAAGACAAGATATGGGGCATATGAATGAGAGCTGTTGTGAATTGTTTGGGCAGTGGGGAAATGGCGGCATTACCTTGCCAGTCGCCATTTCACAATCCAGACCGACCACGACTCATTGAAGAGCTTACCCAATCAGCGAGTAGTGAATAGGAGGATTTGGAAATGGGTTCAAGTTCTTCAGGGGTATGATTATGACCTGGTCCACATACTAGGCAAAAAGAACCCCGCACACTTCCTCTCTCGGAGAATGCTCAAGGACATAAAAGAAATGGTTCATGTCTAAGAAGAGGAAGAGTCGTTGGTCAAAAGGTTGTTATTGCGAGAAGATACATCCAACGACAGGATCCAAAGAAAATTGGATCAAGTTTTTGCTAAGAGCAGACCAGAGGTGACCCAAGTGGAGGGTCAAGAAGATGAAATGGGACTTTCACTTTATGTCACCAGGTTCTGTATTTCACTGGCGAAAGATTTGAGAGAGGGGATAAAAAGAGGGATACAAGAAGATCCACATTGGGTAGATATCATTTCCTAGCTGGAATCTGCTCAAGACAATATTATGGTCATTGGAGATCGATCCTTCTAGTAGTCAGGAGGACCTTTGGAGATGAGGGATAGTGACAAATACAGGAAGGCACAGTGGCGGCTGGTGGTGCCAGATGCACTAAAAATCAAGAAGCAGATAATGAGGGAGCTGCACGAAGTCCCTTATTCGGGTCATCTAGGCTACCACAAAACGTTGAAAAATATACAAATGTTCCTCTACTGGTTTGAGCACACCTTGGACATCAGAGACTTTGTGATGGGGTGCTTAGTCTACCAATAAAAGAAAGTTGTCCACCGTGTCCCTGCTAGACTATTGCAGCCGCTCAAGCTCCCAGAACAAAAGTGGGCAGACGTTAGCATGGACTACATCATGGGGTTGCCTAAATCAGATGCAGGGAATGATGGAATCCTCACCATCGTAGATCGGGCCACCAAAATGGTGCACTTGGCACCGATCAAGCAGACCATCATGGTTGCTGAGACTGCCGACTCTGCTAGAACATAGTGGGTAAGTTACACGGGATTCCGCATTCCATTATGAGTGACAAAGACCCCCATTTATTGTCCAAATTCTGGCAAGAATTATGGAGCATTCTGGGAAGCTCACTGCGGATATCCAGTCCCTACCACCCTCAGACAGATGGTCAAACAGAGGCAATGAACAGGTCAGTGGAGATGGTGTTGCGCTGCACTCTGCATACCGGGCAGGAGGGATCAAGCTGGGAATGATTGTTATCCACCGTTGAATTCGTCATCAACAACAGTCCAACGCAAGCAACTGGGTACACGCCATTCTATTTGAATTACGCACCATCCGTTCCATCCGTGTACTCTGGCAAGCCTCATCCATGATAGTGACTCAACTTTGATTGAGGGAGTTAACCAGTTTGTCGAGCGGATGAAGAGGAATTTCTCAACGGCCGTCAAGTTCTTGAATAGTGCTCAAGATCATATGAAGATACAGGACGACCAGAAGCAAAGGGAACAGAGGTTCAATAGTGGGGGATCAGGTGCTCCTCTCGACAGAGCATTTGAGCTTGAAGAACGCACCGATCCACAAGTTGAAGAAAAGGTTCGTTGGGCCATTCTTTATTGTCCGTCTGGTGGGACAAGTGGCCTACGAGCTTGAACTCCCCAAAACATGTAAGATTCATAATACTTTCCACGTCAACTTGATGCATCCTTTCAAAACCAGTTCGTGGACGCAAACCACTATGTCTAGTCAGGTAAAGGAGTTAGAGCCGAAGGATGACGAGCCGTATGACATCAAAAAATTGTTGCGTTGGTGGTGGGCTAGTCCTAGTACCAGGAGGCACAAGGAGTATTTGGTCCTTTGGAAGGACTATTCAATTGATGACACTTCTTCGACTCTAGAGGACAACTTTATCTACCCAAAAGAATTGAAGAAAATGATCAAGAGAGACAAACCAGCAGAGGATAATTGGGTTCACTAGTCAGCCTGAGGTTTCGAGGGCGAAACTACCACCAGGAGGGAGTATTGTGGTGTAAAACACAAGGGGTAGTATGTTTCTCTAGTAATTGAGTTACTGGGAGGCTAAAGTACAATGAACAATGCGATTAAATATTTTATATGAAAGTAGAGTCCATTAAAAACTCATAGGTTCTTGAACAGCCTCCATTGGGTTAGCGGTAGAGGAGCTATTGATAGATATATATCTAGTACTTTAGATACCTTTTGCCATACCGTATCGAGGGATGAGATACTATCGCTGGGCCCGTACACTACATTGTCACGTGATCTGGGTGGAGGCCACCCCCTCAAAGGGGCGACCTCCTGACAGGCTGTAGCATTCCATTCTTTCGCCCACTCCACACACCCAGCGGCTGCACCCGCAAGCCGCACGGCGCCGTACACCCACTGCGCGCACAGCCGCCCCGTGCCTGGCCATCCATAGGCCTGGGCCCACATTGTGCACCCCGAAGGAGCGAGCGCCCCGGAAAGCCTGCCGGTCATCCGGTGGAGGAGGCCCATCCGGGCCAAATTAGGCGCCGCGGCAGGAGCCTCGCCTGCACATCGACTGAAAACCATACCAGGTGTGAACGTTATAGCCTATGACATGCCCTGAGTAATTTATGTGCTCTCTCTCTGCATTGCTGCCCCCACCAATTGCAAGCAAGTTGTTGGGGCTTTTAATAAAGAGAATACAATAATATATCAACTTTGTTACTAATACAAGAATTGAATACCAACATTGCTTCATGCTCGCTAAAGTTCTGAAATATACAATGCTTGCTAATTAACATGAGTTCTGGAATATTCGTCAAGGCTATAATAAGTCTATACCCGTTTTCAAAGGATTGCGCTTCTAGATCTTGCTGTGTGAATTTTGATGTAGTAATCATAGGCTCAACAACTATCTTTTTGGAGTATTCAGGCCATACACAAGGGTTGAAAGAGTTCCCATTAGTGCAATACATATTTGTTGACTACAAAAGTTTGGGCAATCAATAGTCATCGGTTGTGTCCTTGGAGGATATTGTCCAACCTCTCAACACATCCAAACATTTAATTCCGGAAAGCAGAAGTGCATTCTTTAATACTAACTTTTACCTCAATAATTACTTATAATATTTAAATATATTGATACATAATAATTTACTTCCTCCGTCCGGAATTAAATGAAACAATTCGTTGACTGACCATATTTTTATCGTGTACTTTTTATTTTTCCTTCAGAATTGGACCAGCATATCTATTATGTGTTTAGTCAATGCTGTCAAAATTTTATCGACAAAAAATATGATTCAGACATATGGTTGCACTTTGAAGCCCAACGACTCAGCGCTAGAATTTGAACATTCGGAGTCAATCCCCAAACCCACGAAAACCTAGCGCCCCGGACCCATGAAGGCCTGGTGCACGAGTGATGCCCCTTCCAGTGGTCTTCAAAGTAGCAGAAGGGGGGAGTTGCCTCGGCGCTCGGGCTCTAGCCCAAAGATCGACACCCTTCGCAACGCACGATCGACAGAATTGGCACCTGTGTTTGCGTACCGCCATCGATGGATGCTCGAAACCCCCCCATCTTCCACAACAGCACACCGACACGCCTGGGATCCCCCACTGCCTAGCGGTCTCCTGGTGGCTCAAGACTAGCCGTTGGATATTTGCACGCAACATAAGCTTTAGGTTCAGCACAGATCTCTGATTAGGTGCCTTCCCGATGCAAGCAAACCCTCTTTCCAAACAGGCTTCAACCCCGCCAAACATGACAATGGAAGGTTTGGATGCTCTACCAGAGACCCCACGTGTCGCTATGATGGCGTTCTTGCATCTTGCAATGGCACGGGCGAAGCTCAGTTGCAGCGGCACCCTTGAAAGCAGCGTGAATGGCGCACAAAGTGTTTCTCGCGGCACATGCCCACCACAGCCAATTTCAACGATCTTTTGGCCGCCACGCAGCGAGGGCACGTTCACATTCTCCCAAACCTTCCGTGGCGGTCTTAGCACCCATGGCGTCCTCACCCATGGTGGGGACCCTTTCTACAAACGCCGGGATTGTGAGGCTCGCAGATTTCTGGGTCTCCGACCCGGAGCTGCTGCCCTGATAAGGCCATCAAAACCACGGTGGCGATCAAGGATCGAATGGTACAGAACCCGGTTTTGTGATCTCCCCCCTCTGGTAGGAACGGTGTCGACCTGCCACCAAGACGGCAGCAACAAATATCCACTCTGGGATGCCCACCGTCAGTCGCAAGGCGGCCTGGTCAAGGACCTGTTTTGGGGGCTGTTCGGCCAGACCTTGAGAGACCTGGACTTTTTGACCTGAATCACAAGGGTTCAAAGTACTGCCACGTGGCCGGTACTTATCCATTGTCCACAAAAATTTGGCAGCATATAGCAAATGTGTAGACAGTACCTTGGTCCAATTTTGAAGGAAAATTTACAAGTTTGTGATATAAATATGGCCTCTTAAACAAACTGCTTCATTTATTTCCGGACGGAGGAAGTACTTATAATAATTAAATACAATAATTGCAAACAATAATTGTGTCCTTCTCCATCAAAGAATAAATCCCTTTGATATCATTCATGCAAAAGATACTGCTATCCAGGCAATTAGATGCTTTTTGTTTTAAATAACACACAATTGGGGTAATCAAGATAGTTTTGGATGGAACAATTCCAAGATGGATTATATCCTAGAGACAAAAACACCACTCAATATTGTTGCAGGAAAGCACCAGAAAAATACATGATTGTGTTGTCTCAAAACTCTCTTAAGAAAGTCAATTTGGTCAAAGTCAATTGCTCCACCCATATAGCATGGGTGAAAAGTCTCCTTCCAAGACTGTAATTTGCCAAAAAGATATCAAATTTGCTATGTTGTAAGTTTAAAGAAAAGTCCTTTGTCCTTATCACCTTTATTCCCAAACCAGCTCGAGCAACAGACAACAATTGAAGAACCCTCAAAGCCCTAGGCACAAGCTTAAATTGCGCCCCATATTCTTTTCCAATCAAGAAGCTTGAGATAAGGTGCGTGCCTACATATGAACTACCATGTTTGAGTCCGAGGCTAAGTCATTTTCCCTAAAGGATCTTGGAGATTTCAATAGGATCTTGAGTCAACCTATTAACACCACGTAATAAGGAAACGAGGTAGACCCAAGCTCTTTGTTATTTGAAGATGATATATTCTTTTGGAATTGAACCAAAACAAATATTGTCATTTTCATCCTAATTTTTTTGAAGATATTTTGAAAGACTAGATACATGTTTTAGTACAGTGATAAGGATATTGCCATTCCACAAGAAGCTTGGAGAAACAATATTTATCAAAAAAACTATGTGTGATTTTCCAATAAAGCTTCTAAGCGTTTTATTAATGACCACTACAATCCATTTGCAGTGGTGTTAGGTTTAGCCAAAAATTAAATACATTAATTTATATAAAATTAGAATATTTTGCGGCTCGAAGCAAGGAAGTAACTGTCAGCTCATTGTTCTGTTTTCCCTCATCCTTTTTTATAGTGGTTTCGTATTTGTATAATTAATAATTATAATTTGCATTTATTACATATTCATTCATTCATTTATTTATATATTCACCATTACAGTCCAATATTTGGCACCTTTTCGTGTTCAAGTTATGTTAAACCACCAAAATTAATTAAAAATAAGGAGCTATTAGCCAAACAACACCAATCCCAATTTGCAACTTTTCATCATGCATAACTTATTAAATTTATAGCATTGCCGCATATAATGTACTTGCTACACCATCAGTGTGTAACCTTGCTTTTGATACCATTTGTCGCCAAGGTGATTTTGTGGAAGCGATCTTCACTGCAGCCGTCAGAAAAGACCAAAGCTTCAGCCACCTCGTTGCCTCCAAGCAGCAATAAATTTGTTAACAACAACATTTTGTGCCATTCAAACTATGCTGAATTTCTCTAGCTGCATTGGCTATTTGAGCTTAATCCCCACCCCACAAAAGAAGAAAAAAACTTTTAGCAACAAGAAGATTTTCTGGAGTTTACGTTGCAGCAAACTCTTCCTGTCGCATTCATTATTTGAGATACCCCCCTTCCCCAGGATTCGAAATGTCTTCGAACAAATCCAGCCACCATCGGAGCCAGGGTACACTAAGCAGATCCACAAGCCGCATGGTCCCTGGAACCCGGCTGGCACCTGCAGCGTCCAACACAAAGGGGTTGCCTACCCATGGATTCACCGCCAGGTCGATGGTCACAGTGTGCACTAGTGAAAGGGTGGCAGATGAGGAAGTGGGGTGCGGACTAGAGGCCAGAGTTGGGAAAATGGAAGCGGAGGTGTTGGAGCTTAAGAAATTGCTTGAGGCAGAGACACGGAGGTGAAATAGAAGATTTCCCACATATGGTGTTGTGACAAAAATGTGCATGTCATTATCCACACCATACCCACTACACATGGTCAATCAGAAATTATAGAGATGCAAAGGCGATTTGGGCTAATCGCATTCTTCTTAGAGAGTGTGCACAATGCTGGTGTGTGTGGCAATTCTAATGCATTAAGTTTTGGCGAGAATTGCTAAAGCAATACTCTTATGTGCACGTTGCCTAGAATAGAGCCAAATAGTAATGATATATGGGGGAATGAAACTAGTTGGGCATCGAAGAACATGGGAATTGTCCTTGTCACATCCAGCCCTCCATTTACCAAATCCTTCTTGCATTATATCATTCTATGATTACCTTATTTTGTAACCTTTATGAATGGTGAGTTGCCTGTCTTTCTTAGAGCCAATATGCTTGAGGGGGAGCTTAGCCTGGCCCTAGCCGCATCCAGCCGGGCGGAGCAAGCCCACCAGGCGGAAGTTGTGGGTATGGAGGCTGATGTAATGAAGGCGGCGGCTGAGAGGCAGTCTTTATTGGAGAAACTACAAGAAATTGAGACAGTGGAGGATGCTATCAGGGATATTTATGTGCAGATGAAAGTGAGGATGGAGTTTAACTACTTAACCTATGGGATTCCCTTGCATCGCTCATTGTATCTTTTCTTCTAGGAAACAAGACGGAGTCTACATCCACTGGCTTGTGCAAATATAATTGTGATTGTGTGTTGCATGAACCATTCGTTTCATACAATCTGCAAATTTTTTAGACTTAGCAAATTTGTAAGAAATTTTGACAAATATTATAGCATTGCAACTTTCAAAATCTTGTTTTAATTATATGATATGAACTATGCTACTCTCCAAAGTGGAAAGAGAATACGATCAATGCCCTAGCATGTTGCAATGAGTGAGATAAAATCTCTCAAAATCTTAATCCTTGTTGTTGAAAGTCTTATACGCAAGCGATTTAAATGTAGGTAAGATGCATATGATCATTAGTTGTATCTCTAGAATATTCTTGAATATGCAATATGCCTTTGCAGGACCGCATTGCCGAGGATGAGCCCAATCCACGACGGCTTGAGCAGGTGCCAACAATAGCATTCTATTAAGTTTCGGGAAAATAAGCATTAGTAATTAGGACGTATTGTGAATTTTTTACTAATTCGATCTTCATATAGGCAAACGAGGAAAACTAATTTTTATCTTTCTTTTTTGCCTGGACATCTTTCATTTATATGCTTAGATCATGCTAAAAAATTGCAACATCTGTATTAATAGTGGAAGAAATGCTCAAAAGACTAGTTCTCTTCTGTAATAATTGAACATTCAATATTGCTTTCACCAACATCTTTGTGACCTACACAACTGCATGAGCAATTGACTTTGTCACTAAACATTTGTGTGTGGAATATTTTGGATTATAAAAATTGATCGAGAATATAATTTTTAGTAACATCTACCAGGAAAAGGAAGAACTGAAGAAGGTGAATATTCTGATTGTCCTGGGTGCATTTCACGCTACGTTGAAGAATCTATGGGCTTTCAAGGTAAGTGTGGGTACAGTGCAGAAAACATAAAACAAAAATAAACTAGAAAGAAAGAATCCCGTTGTTGCTTTATAAAAAAAATAAAAATGTAGATATGAATAAAATAAAAATTGTAAGATTTGAATAATGTTGGATAGCTAGAAATTTGTGCATGCAATGTTCACATACATGTGTCAATGGACATACTTTCTCTATCCCAAATTGATTCATTATACTTTCCCCATCATAAATATAAAAAAAATAATTTGTTTGAGAGGCCACAATTGTATCATACACTTGCGATTTTTCTTCAAAATTGGAGTAGAGCAACCTTCAAAAGCTCAGTAATCAGATTTTTATAGGGAACAGATAAATATTGGTCACACAGTAGTACTTTAACTTGAAGCTTATCAAGGTCTTGTCGAATAGGCCCCCAAATAGGGTCTCTGATTGGGTCGCCTTGTGGCTAATAGTATACAATGCAAAATAGATATCCATAGCCGCCCTCATGGCTGCGCGATGGAGGCATTCCTCTTGACGAGGAGAGTCCATGGAACCAAGTTCCACATCGCTCGATCATCGATTGTGACCATGGTTTTGGCGGGCCTGTGAGGGTTCTAATATATGGATCGGAAAGACACAAATTGGCAAACTTCACAATCATAGCATTTTGAGAATGAGCCGATCCCATAGACATGGTAGTTGCAGGTGCTACCATAAAGTGTTGGAAGAATCTAATCGTCAGCTCACTGCATGGCAATCAAAGTATTGCTAGAAATGCACTTGTTATATATATGCCAAAAAGAGAAACTTGAGCACTGTGTAAAATGTCATAATAGCAAATTCTTTTGGGCATCATCCAAGAACGCAAGAACAACACTATAAAGATATTTGAGGACTCCGCTTGAGCATCCACATCATTGATCCTTGTGTTTGATGGGGTGGATACTTGCTTGTGTTGTGGTTTTCCTTACATTGCTAGCCCTGTACTAGCCTTGTGCCTAGTAGGCAAGGCATCAATTAAATACCTATGCCGTGCATAGAGCCTTTGGTACACACGGCTATTCTAAGCTAATCTTAGAACACCAGGAGACCTATAGATAATGGCTAATCCTAGACATTTTGATGCAGCGCCATGGACATTAGCGTAGATTGCCAACGAAGTTCACGGGATCAATGTTCAACATTCATGGCGATGGCAGGCCTAGATGGCATTGCTATTGATCTTCCTTCATGAAGAGGGTATCACTTGTGTGTGGGCTCTCCTTGGACCCAGGGCGCTGGGCTTGGTGGGGTCACCAATTGGCTTGGAATATTGAAATTTGGATCTTGAATCGTGTGGCTTCAAAGTACCACCCAGTATGTAATCTCATTTTTTGCTAATGAGTTTTGGATAGCATTGGGTAGATGCAGAGTGAGTCTTCAGGTCCAATTTTCAACAAAATACGAAGTATATAATACAAATGTTGCCAAACAACAAATGTTTCATTTAATACTAGATAGAGGAAGTATGGTTTAGTTGCCTTATTAATGCATCATTAAAATTTCATCCAAAGTTATGTTTATGAGCTTGTATTACGCTATAAAAAAGCACACAAATATATTAACTCTTGTGGAGTTGACAACACTTCAGAACAAAAATCCTCAGGCCAAAAACCCTCAATTTCAATACTGCTGAGGAAATTGGCCATTTCTTAGATGGCAAGGAGCACGCCTTTGTGGTGGCAAAACAAAGTCTGCTTTTGCAACAGAAAAAAGTTAACCACCCTTTGCCACCATAGTAGCACAGATTGTGTTTTGGCACACCTGGGATATGAGCGGCCCAAAACAGTGTAGAACTCCAGCAAAAGCAAGATCAGAATTAGCATGCACGACGTGCATTGCACGTGTCTGTATCTAGCTCAGGTAACACCAAGGGCCTCAGAATAAATGCCTAACTTTTGGATCAAAGTTATGGTCAAGGGTTTGGGGGCCAAACTTTTACAATTTTCATTTCTTTTTTTGATTTAGAGGCCAGTTGAAACCAAATTTGGCTTCCAAATAGAAACAAAGAAATGGGGGTAAGCCCAGCAGATGCCACATCATATAAAAGTTGCCTATCCAGAATTTACCTATCCAGGATGCTGCCACGTGCTAAAAATATGTATCCAAAATATTGTACCAGTATTCTATTTGGAATCCAGGGTAGCGAGCTCAAACCAATGCATTCCGGCAAAGTGCAAGCTAGATCAATATAATATTAATATAATATAAATAGCTTTGGCTCAAAATCATGCTAAATTTTGAAGCAACATAGCACCGTCACGCTTCGCACCTTCTATGACAAAGCTCTTGGAAGCAACTACTTTCTTCGTCCAGAATTAATTGTCCTCTATGACATTGGTGCCTTATTTCTCTATCATAGACATGTTAGCTTTTATTCAAATTTTTGCAAAGTTGTATCTATGTTTTGAGAGTATGCAGTCAAAATTTGAGGTCAATCCATTGAGTATTGCAGATTTGGCGGCATTTTTTTGCAAGGGTCATCCAGCCAAAAACCCACCAATTTTTCAATATCTTTATTGGAATAGCCATTTTTGCTGTTTTGAGGAGCACGCCTTTGCGGCAGTGCTACAAAGTAGCCCGGGCACAACTATCCATGACATTTGGACAAAAGACCATGGAGGTGCCTGCAAGGAGAAGAGCAATAGAAAATGCATATTGAAAGTTTTGATCATAGAAGTCGCCATGTCTTGTAGCTGCAATTCAAGCTCGATTGGCCAAATCAAAGATGCCCATCAAGTCCAGATTTCTTGACCACGATTTTTAAACCTCCAACTCCATTATGAGGGTTATTGCAGGAGGCCTCCCTAATTCCTCACAAACCTTTAGGAAGGTAGTGGTCATCGCCCCATTCAGCGGTGGACAATTAGGGGGCAACTAGGCCATGGCCCTCCTGGACGGGAATGGTAAATCGACCATTTTTTGGCATTTGAAAGGCTTGACTTTGAGAACGCTAGCTAGATGGACAAAGTCATGTCTCTGAAAAGGAAATGCACTTGTTAGGTTGTGATGTATTGTGGATTGCACGCAACAATTGATAGACTATGGCAGTTTATGGGGTGTGAGCCAAGCTGCCCACAAAAGCAGCGATTCAAACCTGAATCGAGGCAGATTGTCCAAGCAAGTCTACTACATATTCTTGGAACAATAGCTTGCATATAGCCCAAGCTTAAATGCCTTGGACTCTAGCCTTGCCTATTTGCTTTACATCTATATGTGAAAGATCAACAATAGCCGAGATTTTAAAAATTGCCAAAACTGCAATAAGGGTATTCCGCAATAGGGATCCAAACATGCCCAAATATATTTGGCAGACCCTATTCCACATAAAGAACGCCGTCCTTCATTGCAAAGGTGGCAAAGACTTGTTTCTGGCACGCCTAGAATGGGAGTGATGTAAAAATGTGTGGATATCTAGCGGATGCAAAATCAGCACGCATATTTTTTGGACGAATTTTGGCCAATTTAAGGGGCCCTCCAAAGGGGATGGGACTAACCTTTTTTTCAAAACTCGGTAGCGAAAGATTTTGCAAACCAATCTTTCCAATTTTTATATTTTTGTTAAATTGAAGGTGTTATTTATAACGAAGTTTGGCTCTCAAATAGAGAACGATTTATTCCGGATGCAAGAAGTGTAACATTTTTGCCTGCCAGCAAAAGGCTCCCTTTTGAGCTATGCAACAAAAGAGAAGGACATTTATAGAACCGAGAGGAACTAGGATACAAATACAACAATTTGTACATACAAAATTCACATATTGCTTCATGCAATGCCTAAGGGCATCTCGAGCTCATTATTTATTTACAATTTGTTGAGTGTATGCCCATTGTTTTGAGGTCTGCCCAAAACCTGTCGTTTCTGTATATGAGGTCCAAGAAGTTGTCATGAGGGTTATGAAGGGTATGACAACACCAAACACTAAATGACCTTCATGGCCTTTATAAATATGAATTACTAAATAAAGGGCATCGCACATTTGTGATCACATCCAATGCTTTGCAAGGAGGGTGGGGGGTTTGAGGGGTTTGGGGGAAAATTGGCAGCCAGAAGTTAGTATGATGCTACCAACGCATGCCCCAATTTGGTGATGTTGGAGCATGCAACAATATCGTTTGAAAGGCTCAAGGCCTTGCACTACCCTGGGCCAATGGTGCATGCATTGCTAGCCAAAATAACACAAATTCATATTCCTATGCTCTGAGATATATTAGATCATAGGGCATGGGAATTTGGTTTATTTTATTAATGGTCAACAAGCGCGGTTGTGCCCACTCACAAATATGCGCATATATATGCATATTAATAGGTGGATGTAAACATACCTTTTTTTAAGACTTCCTTACATAAGGACTCTGCAATCAAAGAAGCCCATGTAGCTTGGATTCAAATCAATCTATAATACAAGGGAGATATTTTATTATGTTACATAAATAAAATCCTTATGGGGGATAGCATTTTCCACCTTTTACTATGCAACATACATAAGCACATGATGTTCTTATGTACGATGATCATTTCCACCAATGACTAAGCAAATGAGCACACTGCCGGTTCATTAAATTTTATTGCTAGTGCTTCATCTTTTCAAGTAGTTGCGACTCTTGCCGGTGCTTAAGTTCATTGCACTCCCTAGAATTATGAAGGTGGAGGCTGAGGAAGACTTAAGGTGCTCGAGGGAAAGTCGAGAAGGAGAGCGGGAGCGAAAAATGGCAGAAATGCGGGAGGCCCTCCGAAAGAAGGTAGCAGAGGTGCAGGAACTGAAGCACGAGGTCGAAGACGCCGCCGAGAGGTGGTGGCATCAGACTGATGAAATTGATTAATTGATAGATTTATATACAATTAAAACCACAAATTGATAAGTGGATTAATTGATAAGTTGGTTGCTGAGTAATCAATGTATCTATTGCAACACCTTTATGCTCTGTTATTGTTTAATAGGTTTTTCAATAGTTGTATGCTTTTAATATAGTAGAAGGCTTGATGATGACGAGTTTGTAAAGAAATATTTAATGCATTTAATGCACCGCACAGGTTAGGTATCCCATGTACATATGCATCCATTTGGACAACTATCACCTCAGGGTAAAGGGCATGCATGCGCGCACAGATACATGGCCACAAAGCCCATTCGGGAAAGGTAAGTATGATATTTGGTGTTAAGTTTCGTAGTTGCTCAATTAGTCTTTTTACTTGGTTTGGCCGAAAGGTTGTTAAAACACACAGGGCTTGGGGTGAACTCGCATGTACATATTGGGGTGGCATACGCAAGCGGTTTCGTAGATATTATTTGTGCGTGCTGTTTGCAATGTATGGTTGCACAATTAGATGATGCAAGATTGGGCACGGCTATTTTAGTTGTATACATTAATGTGATAGACGGTTTTGTGACCATGGAAATACAGATCCATTGCCTTTCAATACTCGAGATAGATATTAGAATATGGAAAAGTGCATGACTGATTGGCCTATGGAGTAGTAGTCTCAGTATTTGAATGCTGAGCTTTTAGGGGATTCGAGAAGGATTTTTTCATAATTTGGCAAATTATTGCTGTGCAATAAAAATTTCCTTATCTAGAGGTGGCAGCGCGGCAAGAAAGGTTGATGACTGAAAATTCTGCCCACATCACATTTTGGGAATCTCAATCAAGATAACATGATTCAATCTGCCAGATATAAAGCATAGCATGTCCACCAGGTCTCACGCATCACTCGACGCGAACAAGGCACAACAGCGTGTGCACACCTTGCACAAGCGTGCTTATGTTGTTGTATTTATATTCCAACAAATATGTGTGCATGTTCTGCATGGAAATTAATGCAAGCGCTCATAGCCCTGCCACACCGCTGTACACTTTAACCCTATGCATCGGATGCAGGATTGCCTTCACGTCCTGTCCCCATGTGAGGCACCAAACGCGAACCTCACTGCAGCGACTAATGCTTGCATCGCCGGTGACCACACAAGTGCTAAATTGGTCTATCGCCAGTCGCACGGCGTTAGATTTAGAGCTTGAGGCATGTGCACGCCATGCAGAGGATCAAGCACCCTTAGGAAAGAGCCGGTGAAGGGCCAAAATGCTAAGCGCTGTGCTGTGTGTACCTTGCCGTGAATTTGTTTTCATGTACAGTTCCATCATTGTGCATTTGGTAGACAACTAAGAGGCCGCGCTCCGGGGATGCCAGGTTGCATGAAGAAACTGGAATTCGGCAGAAGCTGCTGACTGACAGCCTGAGTACAACGCAGAAAATGGAGAAGAAGCACTGCGAACTTCTTGAGGCTCTCAAGGTGCGCATGTTGCCGGCACCACCCAATATTGGGTGCCATTACTGGCAGATGCTCCCCATTTCGCACAGTTAGTTTTCATTTAATCATTGTTAGAAAGCGTTCATACCCACGAGCGCTTCGCCGCTCATTTATGCTTAAAAACACTTTTGCAAGTTTGCGCGTAAATGTGCATAAGAATCCGTAAGCATGGGGCCTATGTACATACAGCCAGTACACACAGACAGGCTTGGTTTTTGCGTTTACGTTCTTACATTTACGCTTTCACGCGCAAAAACATGAATTTGAAAAAGGGCCTATTTTTGCGGCTATTTTTACGTTTTTGCGGCTCCCTACGACATCCATGTTACACAATAAAAGTTGCGTACAATGGTCAGTCTTCCGCCATCTCTAGCATCCGCAACACAATGTAAACTTCGTCTTTGGCGAGGTCGATAATGGCGTTTACCAAAAACTCGTTTTCTGTCCTTTCCAGGGCATCTGGCTGCCACTCTCCGGACTTTGTAAGTCTGTATGTACTGTTCTTATGCACATCGGGCAGTTTTTACGTTGCATTTACGTATTTCTACGCATTTTTGCGCGTAAAAACGTAAATGCGATCAGTTTTCACGGCGCAAAAGCCAAGCCTACACACAAAATCAAGTAGTCTGGGAAATCACAGTCAGCCGCGCTGGAGCCGGCAAAGGATGACCTCTTATTCGACGGCGTCGTTGGCTTTGCCGAAAGCGAGGCGGATTGTGTAATGCTGATGGTCGAGAGGGCGGGATGATCATATTTTGCGCCTTCATCATATTACCTGGGCGTGCCGACATGGCGCCGAATGCATAAATATGCCCACCAAAAAAGTGGCGTTTCTGTGTCTTTGCGTATTTTCCAGTGAAATCGTAAATGCAAAATGGTGCAACGAGCGCAGATAACGAACCTGCCCTCACATGGAGGATGCGGAACTTTTCACAAGCATGGTTCTCTTCGCGGTTGGAGAGATCGGAATTTAGTGCACAGGCCGTTTCGTTCCCCCTCCACAAGCTGAAATAGAGGGTGAGGCAATTTGAGACCCAGCTTTCAGTCACGATTTTCCAGTGCTGTCAATTCTATAAAATGGCGCAAATGGCTCGTTAAATAGGCATGTTTAATTGTACATTGTTGAGGAGACACCAATCTCACACGAATAGCATCAATAGCTCGAAAATGGCACCAACCGCTGCAATCCTAATCATTTTTTCGCTCATCCTGTCAGCAGTGTGCTCTTTGCCCTTCAGGACGCCGAAGATGAGAACGAGAGGCTTCGGCGAGGCCTTTCCCAGGCTCGGGAGGAGGGCCGCAGGCGGGATAGCCTAGTGGTCAGAAACAAACAGCTGGAATCGGCGCGGCATTTCGACAGGCTTGCTCAGGACAAAGAGCTGCGCCAGCTACAGTACCAGCACGAATGCTCAGCCACCGAGGTGCTGCCCGCCCTCAGAGCGCTGTGGCCATATTACATTTGTGCATTTGTGGGAGGGCCGCTGAAATGCGCTAACATGGGGCATGCTGCGCGTTGGTGCATTTCAACGGTCCTCCCGCCGATGCCCCGTGCGGGGTCCCACCTGGGAAAGTGTGGGGGCAGCCGTGGCCCCACGTGGGAAGGATTCAATATCCATAATGATGCTGCAAAGCCAACTGGCCAACTACTTACGTATCCTGTCTGGAATTAGATGGCAGTTTTGTTAGGGGGGTAGCATAAATGCAACCTCCCAATTTTGATACAGATTTCTGTCAAGGAACTATTTTGTCATCCTAAAATTATGGCCAGGGCGTAATTTATGAGTTTATTAATTTACCCCCAATTTTTGTAGCGAACGGGTAAGTACAGAGACAGTATCAGTAATTTAAACCACTCGATTAGGGCAGAGAACATGAAATTTTTTAGTGTCACGCCGAACCGGCCACAATGGCGTTCTAGAGACGTACCTTCTCGCATTCCAAGGTGCGAGGAGGGTTGATCTTCTAATGCTATCTGAAATTAAACATGATGGAGGTCGTCTTCAAGCAGCAGGATTGCTTGGGCACAGGAAACTATAGAAGTCTGATTCCAGCGGGTGGTTTAGAATAACAAAAGACGATATTCAATTTCCGACAGATCAAGCGACAAGTGTCTCATCGGACACATCATCCGATTGCCTACAAAAGATTGCTGCGATGTGTCCCATGTAGCTCAAATTTGCTACTGCAGTACATGAAGATAAAATTCTCAAATCGGTGTGACCAGAAATAATGTTGCCAGATCATAGCAGGAGGGCAGCACATCGCCGCATAGACAAAACCGCACAATACTGAGATTAGCAAACTGCTCAATTTGCCCGCGCGCTAACACGATTCACAATAATCATGCGGGATACTAAGTAGTTCAACGCGGTTTGACGCCAAAGAAATCTGCTGAATGGGGAATTTCTTCACACGGTAACGTTCACTGCTAAACGCATATGTGCTGTGCCAAGAGTCAAAACATATTTTTCAAAAAAGTAAATTGCATCTAATATAAACGTCATCTGACAGCATTCAGAGATGATTTGCTGCACGCAGATGCGGCGAGAGCTCTCTCAGCTCGGAAATGTGTTGCGGGAGAACGAGGAGCTCCGATGGCAGAAGGCGGAAGCCAGAAAGATGATCAGATCTCGCGAGGTTGGTAATACAAATGTATCAATTGCTCCTTCGTAGATTCTGCACGCTTGCAAACATAAACAACATAAAAAGCCGTAAAAATCAAAAAAAACATAAAATCCGAGTCCGTGCTCGCTGGAGGCGGCAAGGGGCATTTGCGCATCCTAGGGTTTCTTTCCAAAGTGGAGAAATTCTGAGACAATTTCACGTGTATGGTCGCTTCGCCTGGGCGCTGAAATGATGACGGTGGGATTGTGCAAGTGTAAGAAATGAGGTTTTCGGAAATTCATGCACTGATGGTAGTGCGCCGTCCGCCGAGGGGACATACCGCGGCTCCTGAGAAGCGATGATGGATCCTGTACGTGATTCGCGCAAATAAATCAAGTGAATCAATCCAATTCGATTGAATTCAAGCACCTGCGGACATGGCACAAATGATAGCAATTTTCACGAAACATCTCTCCGTTCAAAGTTACATGAACTGTACATGATACTGGCAAGAAAATAAATGAACCTATCGCTCCCGCGCGTATAAAAATGCAAAAGCTTGAAGAATTAGTTCCCTGTTTCGTATGTGCAAGTTTTCACTGAGAAATGCCACCCACTTTCCATTGTCATTTGACCCAATGTTCCGCATGGACCGTATGTGCCTATGCTCCATAAAACAGCAGTTGCATCAGCAGCTGCAGCATTTTGTACCCTTTGGCATCGATCGCCACACGGGGCGCAAGACTGCGCATCATCATTGCTAGGTTGCTTCATCGAAGGCACGAACTGCCTCTTCGATCAAAGATTGTCCCCGCGAGGTCCGAAATGCATTATCTTTCGCCAACAAGGCGATGGTGGACGTTTCTGACCACCATATTGCTTCTTCCCAAAATTTGCATGGGTGTTCCATGGGCCCCGCCCCCACGGTTCAATTTCTCTGGCCGAAAGCGCCATTGTAGTGGTCGCAAAATTAGGCCCGCTTTCTGAGTCGCCAGCTCTGCTGCACAGAGGAGCTACACGTCGGCGCGTGTGCAGGAGCTCGAAGCGACTGTGGGAAAATTACAGCGGCAGTTGGATAAGTGCGACAGTGCGGACGCAAACCGAGATGGCGAGATGAACAGGCTGAGAGCCAAGGTCGCCTTCTTCGAGAAGAAGGTGAAGCTCCTTCAGTGGCAAATGCTGCGCCCCCTGGACACTGTGGCCACGACCACTCACCGCTGTGGGACACGATTTTTTTTCCTGTTCGTCGGGATTCCTGAATTTCCAGCACGCGCACAGTGTGAATAGATATCGCTGAACTTTGTCAATGGAATGGCCTCCATTCAGTGATGCCCAGTGAGGCCTGCCTGCATTGAAGACGCAAGCACGGGCTTGCTGGAGCATTTCTACCCTCGATGCAACTGTTGCAGAGAAAAATTTTCCTGTTTTGATCATTTTGATGGCTCAGTCTCATTTTGGAAGTTGCAATCAAGGGGATTGCGCATTTCTCCATGCCTATATTACGCACCACTGCAAAGCTGACTTCCCAAATTCGCCAACCGAAGTTGGTGCCTGAAAGCGGTGCCATTGGGCTTCTTCAACGCTAGGCTTGGTTTTTACGCCCTAAAAACTGATCGTATTTACGTTTTTACGCGTAGAAATAGTTTTTACGTTTTTACACGTAAAAATGCGTAAAAATACGTAAATACAACGTAAAACTGCCCGGTGTACACAAGGACAGTACATAAAGACTTACAGAGTCCGGAGAGTGGCGGCCAGACGTCCTGGAAGGGGCTGAAAACTAGTTTTTCTTAAACACCATTATCGCCCTTGCCAATGGCGAGGTGGACATTGTGTTGCAGGTGCTTGAGATGGCGGACAACTGATCATTGTGCGCAACTTTCATCACGTAACCTGTGTGTCCCAGGGAGCCGTAAAAACGTAAAAACAGCCGCAAACATAGTCCCATTTGCAAATTTACGTTTTTTCACGTGAAAACGTAAAAGTAAAAACGTAAACGTCAAAACCAAGCCTGTTCAACGCCAATTTCGAGCTCAGCCTCGCACTCTCATGAATTCCAGCACACTGTCGAAACGCTGCACTTGAAAGGCGTCAAAGAAAAACAGAACGGGCCGAACGGTGTTCCTACCAGCGCATTTTGCTGTCAGGTCTCAGGGTGGAATCGACTGTGGTGGGACTCTCCCGAGCGCGCTTTAAGAGATTGAACGGTTCCTCCTGTGCAGCTGTGGCGCCTGTCGTGGCTACAAATTGTTGCGAGAATGTGACGCAGTGGCTTCAATTTCAAGCCCTGAAGCACTCAGGCAAACGAAAACGCAAACGCAATTTTGCGAGCATTGCAAAGCAATAATGCGAAGGCGGAATGCAGGTCAGGCAACTACCAGCCAATAGTGTTCGTCCTCACAGTACTTGTTCAACTCGCCCGCCTCACCCACTCGCCCTTGCATGGCTGGACACGTAAGCTGTACTACATTTCTGCAAAGTACTCACACAGCAGCACTTGGCTGAGACTCAGAGCTTCTTTGCAGTTTTACTCGGCATGTTGGGTTTTAGGACATTCCCTACCGAAGAACTTACGACATTCCAAACACAGGATGCAACACCAATTGGAATCCCTGCCGCGGCAGCAACGCGGACCTGACACTCTCTTTGAGGTCTTGCCGCAGGCTCGAAATCGGCGCAAGGTCTTCAAAGGCAAACTCAGCCTCCAGGCGGACAAGGGCAGAGAGGACAAGGACGCCGACGATCCCCTGGCCGATGTGGAGAGCATGCATGTCGAAGCCAAGGCGGTGGTTCAAGCGGTGAAGCAAACCCTTGAAGAAGCGCCTTTCACCTTCTGAGAGGCAATCCTCCGTCGCTGCTTTGCGCTGCGTCGCATTGCTTCAAGTCATCGATGGAGTGCAGGAAGCCTGGTCAATGTCCAACCCTGTGCAATATTTTTTTAAGAGCAGTCCGTGTGACCCCGACTCCAAATGGCGTCGCGTCTCCGGTGCCAGTAATTTACAACGTGTCTATCACCAAGAACCTCAATCCCTGCAAGCGAAACTCGCTGTCCGCCTGGAGACGGCCCGCGGATGAAAAGCGCATACAGGGCTGACCGGGAAATGAGGGACATAGAATGGGGGCCTTGTGTTGATACACAAATTTGGCGGTTGGCCCAATGTAAGGAGCAAATCTTGGCGCTCGCATAATGCAGGAAAGGAGGCTTGCCATCAGAGCCATGGCACAGGGTGGCGGTAGGAGTTGGTCATAATTTGTTCGTCGGGGTCCCAAACTTGGGGTTGCACAGACAGTGCATGCACGCATGGCAGCAAGGAGCGCACCCCGTGAAGAGGCAGCAGCAAAAATACATCCCAATTCACAACCCACACCAGCACCCCTCAGCATCCAGGCATTCATGCACTTCAGCATTAATGTACATGGCAATGGTACAGACAACTTGAAGTGTAGCTGCAAAAGAAGGTGGCACTGCAATCCCCTCGGCAGTGCCTCAACAAAATCTCCTTGAGGAGATTTTTCCGGAGGTATCCGGATCTCTGTCTGACAGCTCTGAAACAGGCCACGGGCGCCCAATGCAGATACCTGCTCTCAAGCCATCAGCAGTAATGCTGCATCGAGCAACGAGCACAGCAGCTGCAGCAACATCTATCCCACCATCCCCTCTGCATGCATGTCATAACGAACAATGGCTGGGCGAATACCCTCCAGTGCTGCCAATATGGCCTTTGTTAAGCTTCTTGGAAAAACAGTGCTGGGATTGCAAAGGAGCCCACCACATTGCCCGATTATTCCTGCAGGCCTAACTGCTCTGCAGCGCCTGAATGTACTGACACACAGTGCTTCCAACCAACACAGCACAGTGGTTGAAGTGCACACCAGCTGTCTGAATCTGTGTGGTCACACAATCCTGCATGCACTATGCTCCACCTTGCAACTGCACCCACACTCCCCATACCCTCATTGGACTTCCCCAGCCATGGTCTTAGGTGCGTCACCCTTGGGCTGCAGGCCGTTGCTGCCATTGTGCCCCTTCCGCAGGGTGGCAATCACCTTCCTCAATTTCAGCTCTCTGTCCAGTGCAGTACCCTGCTCTGTCTCCAACCTCTTCACCTTCAGCCTCAACTGAATCAACTCCTCCTTCTCCTCAACATTTGCATCTGCCATCAGCTCCACAGCTTTGTTCTTTTCTGTAACCATTATTGACAGGCGCTCGTTTTCCACATTTTGGCGGCGCAGCACGCCGTATACATCATTCAGCTCCTCAAGCAGCAGGTCTTTCAGTTCCCTCAGTGCTTCAAAGTACTGTGGGAAGTCGACCACGGACACAGTCTCCTCCTGAACAAACGGCAGCGACAGTGAGCACCTTGACCAGCTTCACGAAGACTATAGTGTTAAGAAATCGATGCACTGGTCAAGGCATACGCCCCTACCAATAAGGGATCATCATACAACATCCATCTTTCCAGAAGTCTGCAAGGCCAACACAATAACTGGCAACAAGCCCCACCCACCTCAGCCTCCACATCAAAAGAGCATAAGAAGTTTGCGAATGCTCAGCCTTCAATTTGATGCAAATTGATGCAGTCCCATTCTGCCCACGGAGAAGGTCAAGGTCGTGTTACAGGGAATTGGGGCACCATTTGCCAATGAAAATTGCACACACAACAGTGCAGGCTTCAAGGCTGTCACTTGATGCCCCTTTCCTGCGGCACCATCGTCTTTCCATTTGTAGTCCTCCTACCATGTGTTGCACCTCCATTATCAGCGCCTGTAACCGAGCGTGTCTCGGGTCGCCGTCGCCGAAGACCGACAGCAACGAGCTCACAGCGTTGGAAAACATGTCCAAACCCGACATGGTGGCATTAACCGACCTGCACCCACAGCACAGGCCGCGTCGATCACTCCTGGCCAACGATCACGGTGGGCGCGCGCCCTCGCCAAGTCAGGAAGCCAAACTGACCAGATGGCAAGCTCTTTTTCATTGAGGTGGTTGCAATGTGCGTTTGTAGGGAATCCCCCTACCCTGCGGGGCAAACGCAGGCTGGGGCACCCCTGCACACCCTCGTATCGAACGGCGAAGGCCAGGCTTTGAATTCCAAACATTCCCCCAGGGCGCAGCGCCCTAAAAGCATCAGCTCGTCGCGGCAAATCACCACGCGGTGCAGGTGTGGTCGCCAATCGACAACAGGGCCCCACCAATCGACGACATGGCCCCGCACACGCCAATCTCACGGGGGAATGCGCCCATCAACCGGCGGCTCCCGTCTCGCCACAGAGTCGAACGCACCCATCCGAGAGCGTCGCCCTTTCCCCCTGAGGCAACTTCACCCATCGGCCACCGCGCCGATCAGTGCCCGCCCCGGAGGATCTTCAAAATCCCCAACTTTCTCAGCCCTCTGGGCGGATGACCGAACTCCACTCCCCCCCAATCCCTCTCGCATTCTCTCCTTCCCTCACGTCCCCAATCTGTCCTTTCTCCTCCGCCGCACGCTGGACCCGCCCATAGCATCTGCTGGCGTTCGCACCGACGGCACTCCTGACAATCTGCACCCAGCCCCATGCCCAACAACGCCTTGTTGACGCAGGAGCTGCGCTTTCCCGCTGTTCTGGCGCCGCGATCAAGGGGCTCTCCCACGGTGCGCATGTCCCCTATCTCCCTTTCCTCCTCCCACCGCACGACGCACCCCGCCCGCACCCATCCACCAGCGTTCGCGCTGACGGCGCTCTGGACAATCTCCGCTCGCCCACCTGCCCAACAACGCCTTGCAGACGCAAGAGCCGCGGTTTCCCGCTCTTCCGGCAAAGCGATCAAATCTTGCCCACGGCGCACGAGGTCAACAGGCACCTTTCGGAGGCCCGGGGTTGCCCGCCGCAGCCTCGTTCGACACTTGTCCCGGAGTACCGCGCTCGGATGCACGACCCCGGAGAATGCGACACCGTGCTTTGGCGCCGCCGGCCGGCGCTTGGATCCCGGAGGGACGGCGAGCTCGGCGAGGGTTGGAGCGACGTGCAACGACGGTTGCAGGGAAAGTTGGGGGCGAAGGTCGGCTTTGTTTTCTTTTTTTCTATTTTTTTTTTGATTCCGATTCATTACTTTGCGTTTTTGGGATAAAAGGAGACGACACGAGCGAGCTTCACCCCATACAGAAAAGAAAACGGCCCCAAAGGCAGCCATTGCCTTCACGCGACACTGCTCGGGCAGCGGAGGGCACCGTCACAGTACATGGCGCCGCGGGTGGCAAGTTATAAGTATTTGATTTGAGACCTTTTTTGGTTTTAAGTTAGGTTAGGTCAGGCTTATATTTTTTTGTTAGGTTTTAGTTGCTTTAGTTGTTTAGGGGTGTAGATTTGTATTTTGCTTTTGGGTTTCAGGTTTTAGGGTCTGGTCTTTCAGGGTTTAGCCCTTTCACAATTTCTAGGGTTGGGAACCAGTGGCGCTATTTAGTGGCAGTGCACCCCAGTGCCTGGGCAGTGGCCCCCCTTGCCCCAGCACCGCTGTATGATAACATCTTCAACTTTGAGGGGAATGCCCCTCTTGGGGTTCACTCGCCTATACCCATCGGCCAAGCCTGCCATCCAGCCGTACTCCGCTCAGCACTGCGGCCGCGCCACCGCCGCCCCGTACTTACGCGCACCATCCCACTTCCAGGGAGCGCTTCGCAACTCCTGCGCCGCCCTTGGCATACCACCAGTACTTTGCGCACCGTTGGCACCTCCTCGCCCTCGTACTTCCCGGCATCGCCAGCCCACGGTGTAAGGGCATTTGCCTCGTCTCCTGACAGACGTAATCGCACAGGATTCGCCACCGTACTTTACGCCTTCAGCAGCGCTGAGTCCCATCAGGCAGCTCCTGAGCAGATGAGGCCCCGCTGCCACACACCCCGTGCCCACTGGCTCGGCTCAGGCCACCGCCGCCCGACACGGGCCCGTTCCTTGGCGCCACGGGCCGCTTTTAGTCCAAGGGCGGGCGTGTCCCATGCAGGGGCCCTGCGCTGACTCGTCGGCCCCCCCAGTACTTTGCCAGTACTGCCGGCCCATGGGCTGTGCGCCTTTTACGGGAGCGCCGCATGGCCAGTGCCAGGTCGAGCGCAGGGCTTTGCTGGTGTGTGTGTGTGTGCGTGGGCAAGTTGCCTTTGGCTGAGGCTGGCAAACAAGTTTGGGCGGATTGTGCCGTCGCTGCTGTTGTGGCGAGCGCATCCAGGGAGGCTTGGCGTTGGGCAGCGAGGCGGGCGGCCGGGAGGAGTGGGCAGAATTCCTGGGCGCCGCCTGGGCTTCCTTGCAGGTGGGGCGCGTGAGTCATGCGCTGGCTGGGAGGGGCCGCCCGGCGCGATCGCCGCCTTGAGGGGGCGGGGCCCCGCGGCGGCGGGCGGGGGAGGGGGAGATGCCCGGTCGCACGGCGGAAGGCGCGCGTGGCGCCTGTGCGCAGGGAGTCTGACAGCGGGGTTATCAGCCGTGATGGCGACGGGCCGTCGAACTCGAGCCGCCGGGGCGCGGTCGCTTGCCGGGGTCGCGTCCGTGAAACAGGCCCCCCCCTTCGCACGGGTGTGCCGGTCGCGGCTGGCGATGCGCGGCATGATGCCGCCCGCACGGTCGTTGCCGTACCCGGGCAGCGCCCTCTCGGATCGCAGGGGCCGCTGCCGCCGCGGCGGCAGCGGCGCGCGCCGCGACACCCCCCCGGTCCCCGCGTCTCCACGGCGACTCCACCCGGCGCCGGCGCCAATCAACGCCGGACCCGCCTCCATTGCGCATTAATCCCCCCCCCCTTCCCCTTCCCCCGGCTGACAATCACCTTCGCTCTGCGTGCGTCCCGCAGGCCAGCAGGCTGAAAAGATCCAGCCCGGGCGCAAGTCCCAGCCTTGGACCGCAATGCCGGAACTGGACAACCCACCCCGCCCCCGAGGCCACCTCTACCGGGTCCCATCGCTTGCCGACTGCGCGCCGCGCCGCCCGCCGCGCGACGCCTTCCTGCGCGCGCTCCTGGGCAAAGATGCCGTTGTGCTGCGCGGCCGGCGCTCATCCCGGGCCAAGGCTCAGTCATGGCGCTTCCACCGCCAGTCCGATGACCCGGCCATTTCCCCGACCGCCTCGGAAGTCCGCGCCGCGGACGCCATGCTCATCCTGGCCGCGTCGACATCATCAACGTCATCCCGCGATTCCCGGTGCTTGGCGCGTTCGGGGCGGGTTTGGGGCTCCAGGGCGGGATGCCGACCGGCCAAGCGGCAGAGGATGGCGGCTGGAGAGGAGGAGGAGGAGGAAGTCGTTCGGCCAAAACCTCACAGCGGTCGTCGTGGAGGGATTGAGGGGGCCGGGGCTGCGGCGGGGCGAGCGGGGGAGGCCCAGGCGAGGCCCCGCAGTACTTCCCAAGCTACGGGCACCAACGGTGAGGCCGTTTGTCAGTGCGTGTCACGTGGGTGAGGGCGCGTGGCCCGCGAAGCGATGACTGATTGTTTGGGTGGTGGCTGTGCGGCGCGAGTCGTCGGCCTTTCGCGGGGTGTCGTTGGGTGTTGGTGGTTGTGAGGTGAAAATCCTCGCGCCTGTGGGGTGGGCGGTTTTCCGAGGGGCGTCCCCGGAACTCCAGAGTTGCGGAGGTTGGGGTTTCGGCGGGGCTGATGTGGCGTCAAAAAAGTCCGATTCCCTTCATTTCTGGACGTGAAGTCCAGCAGCCAATGAATGTCATGAAGGTCACGAAGTCGTGAAGTCGTGAACATCATTTTCGGCATTGTGTTTGTGCTTGTGTTTGTTTTAAGGTTTTCAGGGTTGGATTTGTGGGGTTTTGGGTCCCTAATACCCTTCACGACCTTAATGTAGTACCTTTTAATACCTTCATATAATGACACCCTACTACCCTTTATGACTTCTGTGTCGGTGATGATTTGTATCTGACAATCCTCTATGACGTCTAGTCTGCTGGCTGCGTGAGTGGCTGGGTGGATTTCTTGAGAAGCCACTGGGTGGGCACCCAATTGGTGCTGCTGTCTCTTTGCCAACAGTTGTGATGTCATTGCTAATGAGCATACCCTGAATCCTGAAGCTCCCAAAATAATACACTAAGGACTGGTGGTTTCAGCAATGGCTTGCAGCTTTATTGCAAACTCACTGGGTGGCTTTTTGGCTTGGTACTGCAATGGCCCAATTGTAGAGGAAACTGTTGAGCTAATGTGCTGCTTCTTAGGTGTTGAAGTAGGTAAACGGTTGTCAGGAACTAAAGCTTTTGCTTGGGCACTTAACGGTTTTGCATTTTCCAGAAATTTTTGCCTGCTGTTGTGAGGTGCTGATGTTGTTGGGCTCAGAGCTTTGAGCAAAGGTCTTGCACCCCGATTGGGTGCCAGACACCCCCACATACCCACGTGGAGGGCTACGCTCACCAGCTCTACCTGCATGGTGCCCTATTTGCTGCATTTTGTCGAAAGACGAGTGATTGTTTGTGTCTGTGCTGATGGGGTGGTTAATCATCATTTGTTATTTCGCCTAGTTGAGCTGTTGTTTGATTTTTCACTTTGATTTGTTACTTGGATGCCCCAGTCAAAACGTGACAGCCCACTGCCCTTGCACCTATCTTGCACATTTTAGACCGCGGTCAACATTTCATTCATTGTGGTGGAAGGCTGATTAATCGAATGCAGTACAATTTACATGATATGATCGGGCAACACAGGGCGTTAGTTTCAACCCTAAAACAACCCTAAAACAGAACTTAAAGCACGACATCTGCACTCTCAATCCACACCTTTGGATGCCCAGCAAGGGCTGTCTCAAACGCCACGGACGATTGGCAAGTGTCGTACCTACATCATTGCTGTTGCATTGCAGCACACCCACCTCCCACTGTCTGCACACACACACACACACACTCACACACACACCCTTCCCGCCTCCAGCATCTGACATACCTG
>CAJHUC010000679.1:0-81909 GCA_905146915.1 Ostreobium quekettii | reverse complement strand
ATCAAGATAAGAGAACACAAGATGCACATCCAAACATAATCATCTTTCCATGTTCACCTCATTGACCCGCCTGATTCCTGACACGTTTAAATACTAACCCCTTGTCCGTTGCCCTAATATACAACAACTTGGCATAGCCATAACTTTCTCAATTTCTCACAAAACAGGGTGGTTCAGAAGCCTAAATCTATCAGAAGAAGGTAAACAAGGCCTATAAAAATATATCGATAGTAATGGCTCCCACGCCATAAAATTGCAATAATGTCTGGACCCCAGGTGTCCATGTCACAACAACAAAAGGTTTCAAGAGGTGCAACATGGCACAATGCCATAGCAAACGGCAAAGTACAGCAAACAGAACATCATGCACGGCAAATGCCGGCTAGGAATTGACGCAGGTGGTGTGGTACAGCACCGGATCAAAACTAGCACCATGAAATATTAATAACTCTACCAAATCAACACAAATAACGGCACCCAGTAGGAAAAAGCTTCCAACACATGGATTAATTTGCTTGACGGCATTTCAAACCTAGTGTCGATCTCTACACAGAAGGTGTCATTGATGACATCAGGATGGGTCCAAGAGCCGTATGACACGGCCGGTGTCCTGAAGCCGCTGACACTCTTGCAGCAGTACTCTTACTTCATTATCATCGTTGAAGGCTTGCGCCATGGTTTTGACCTGGATCCGTTGTGCAAGCACGTCAGCCAGGACCCTTTCCTCAACCGCCTTCAGCTTGCACCGAACAATGGTCTTCGCCCTCTAAAGAACAAGTTTGTTGGGCTCCATTCATAGCACAATAGTGGCTACTTCCTTGGACACTATCCCTCCAAGATGGCTCCATTACAGGGAGGGCCGTGAATTCGAGGCCACACAAGACATCAGATTTCAGCAGAGGAGGGGAGCTCTTCGTATCAAACTGGAGTTCGAACACAGTTGTGGCATCTTGAGTGATGTCAAACAACTTTAGGTCCCTCTCCAGAGCTGCATCCCACTCCTGCAACAAAACCATCTAAAGATCATTTGCTCTCTTCCATGCAATATCCCACATCACCCGTCTATCCCCTGAGAGGGTGGCTACCCTAACGCCAGGCAAGGCCACCCTTTTTATGCACCCAAATGAATTCATACCCAGCACCGCGGCCATCATAATTATGGTGGGAGTCCTGGCTATGTAGCCTATTAACACTAGGAAAAAAGGGCCAAATAACACGTGCTCAAACGTGTACAAAATTTACGGGTTTGTGTCACTTTCGTGTTGTTGGCGTACCGAACTTTGATGAAATGTGTTTTACGTGTGTTCGAAAAAGTGTTATTTGGTCGTTTTTTTGCTAGTGTAATTTGAACAATGGCGACCAGCATATTGTTGAGCCATATGCATATTAGATTCGCACAAGCTACAAATCGACTTGCAGGCCAGCTCAGGTTGGCCAAAAAGGTGGCGGAGAGGAAAGAGGAATGCCTTTCTTGTGGGGAGGTCCTTTTAGGCCCCTTGACGCTTGGGAAGCGAGGGAAATGGAATACTGAGTACGTGGTACGACCGCAAGAGGCGCTGAATGGTACATGTTTCTTGAAGGCAATTGAGTTTGTGAGAAAGGAAACGAAAAGCCAAGAAGAATTGATTCATAAAGGTTGTGTAATGCTGCCTTTGAAGAAACATTTCAGGGTCGACGAGTTACAACCCTTGGGCATTTCCATCGTCATAGCACGCAGTGCATGGAACTTCAGACTTCTGCGCCCGACCAACGGCTGGCTCCAGCCTATGGGGTTACACCTGCTGGAATTAAGCAAACTTTGTTGTGATTCTCCTGGCTGCCTCGGTACTAACAGATCTGGAAGCGTGGGCGGCCTGTGCTTCATTTTTCATCTGCAACTTCCCCATTTGTCAAACACTCAAAATTAAGGGCTAGTACTTCTTTAGTGCTACGCCAAGATCTAATTGGGCCCCACAGCCAGCCGATGTACTTCCTGCTGCAGGATGTGCCTGACAAGATGAAAATCGGATATGCGACGGAACAATTTCACCAACAAGCGTTACAAAGTTGCAAATTACTTTAACCGGCTTCTACTACGAGTACTCACCCTTCAACCCTACCTCGCTTGCCGTAGTAATAAAGGCCGGCAGATGAGATTGGCGGAGCAGACCACCATGGAACAAATTGCCGCCCCAAGCACGATTTCGTGGTTTGCTTCGGAGCAAACCGCCATGGATTGGTATCCTACCAAGCAAGGGCTTCTTTGGAGTTCAGATGCCTCGTTGAATACTCAATGTTGTACAACTGACACGCTTTTGCTGATGTCGTGCCCTGTGCACCACAATTTTAGTTGTTTCCATCTACAATCTTGCCAGCTTCTGGGCTTAGTTTTCAAAGAACTCCCAACAGTTCTTTGGATCGATTATCCAAGATATTTTATTGTTCATGAGCCAGTGTTGGTACATATTGCCTTTTGTCGCTCTTATTCGGGGATGCTTCCACGGACAGGCTCATATTAATACGGTATGTGTAATACTTCGTATCAACGTCTACGAAGTATATACAACGTCTACGAGAACGTTATATTGTTTGCATAGGCAAACTTTGGGGCACAGCATGGGTCGCAGGCCCCCCAACTCGTGTGGAGTTACAAGATGTTACAAGGTTCGTTTGAATTGGCAAGGACATTTGCCCTCAACTTGGAGTCAATGTGACCTCCCTTGATTAGGAGGGAAATTTAGACACCGGTCACACCAGTGCACATGAAATCTACCCCATGTACGTGATCCATGATTTCAGCCTATTCTGCAGCTGAGAGAAGCGCCCCTGCGGCGCCGCGAGCCTGCATCCTTGCCCAAACACGATGCACAGCTCTCTGCAACAACGGATCTCCCTCAGAACCATGGAAACCACTAAAACTGACTGCCTCTGCATTTCCCTTTTCTTCCTCAACATATCGTCATCATCAACAAATCTTGCATTCGAAGGCGAGAAAGCAGTCATCAGCTCCCACTTTCGCTCAAGCAAGACCTCCCCACCACTTCTCTTCCTGCAGCAACCACCACTCCACGAAAAAAAAATGCGCCAACTCCACGCACCAATTCACCTCTCCAATGCCAACACCCCCTCCAGCCGCCTCCTATCCTCCTCCGTGCAGTGATATGCCGCGATGCAAATCACGTCCAGGGGCGCCCGCCCCCACGCGTCCCGGGCCCCCTTGTCCGCACCGGCGCCCACCAGGTACTCCGCCATGGCCACCAGCGCCCTCTCCGCCGCCTCGTGCAGCGGGGCCTCCCCCTTGTCATCCTGGGCGTCCACATCTGCTCCCCCCCTCAGCAAAATTTTGGCCACCTCGGGGGTGCCCAGCTTGCAGGCGCGGTGCAGGGGTGTCTCGCCGGCCATGTCCCTGGCGTTGGCGTCGGCGCCCCACAGCAGCAGGGCGTGGACAACGTCCCGGTGGCCGGTCTGGGCGGCCACGTGCAGCGGGGTGCCGCCAGGTCCGCCGCCCACGCTGACGTCCGCCCCGTGCTCCAGCAGCAGCTTGACGACCTGCGCGACGGAGAGTACATTAGTCCCGACTTCTTTTTCTTGAAGATCCCTTCTTCTTCTGCTAACAACGCCAACGTGGGCCACTGGGTCAGCGGTTTAGGGTTCAGGGTGCCGAAACAAGAATCGACAAACACAAAATGGACAGAGGGACTAATTTCATGCCGGCGCCAACAGGGCGGATGAACTCGGAATCAGAAAATGCGCCTCGCTGATTCCCGTTGTTTGTGGCAGCGAGGCGCCGTGCGCCAACGACAAATTTGTCTGGTCAATGAATTCACTTTCAATTTCTTTCACTTTCAATGCAGAATTCTCAAGCGCTGCAACGTGCACGTGCATTTGTGCTGTGTGTTTCCGAAATGACAGGGAGGACCTTGAGGACCACAAAGGATGACACAGGGTCAGAATGAATCGAACAGGTTCAGAAATTGTAGGGATCCCGCAAGATTTCAGCTTCGTGAAAATTCAACGCAGCCTGTCTCATTGCTCAGTTCCGCCAGACTTCGATTGCGGCTTCGAACAGTGTTGGATCGTAGCAGGTTTGCGGTTTGTATGGCTGTGCGGCTCGTTGTGTTTGGAGCAGAGGGTGTGATCGGCAACACGCGGATGGGCTGGCTTGGCAAGATGCTTTGCATCTGAGAATTTGTTGAAGCTAGGGGCCTGGGGGCATTTTGGGACAATACGCAGGCTGTTTCGCCACCTACGTCCACCAGGGAGAATAAAGAACAAGTAGGGCTCCTCTTTTGTGGGATTTCGCTAGGCAGTTAGCAAGCAGGGTGAGCTGGTGAATGGTGCCGGTCACACTGTATCCAATTTTCGTGAAGGTATCAATGTATTGCGCATATTCTGATGCACATATTGCCCTCAATCACCTCACACGTGCCAGGGTATGATCTGCAACATCGGCAGACAAAGAAATTACCTGCGCCATTGCATGGAAGTCAAAGCTTGATGTGAAGCGTGGGGCAATGCATTTTCCACAACGAATAGGCACACATTGTCTTTACGTTCATCTTTGCCTCCGCATGCATTGGGGTGCATTGTTCAAATCGAATGTGAGAAGTCCCCGTCCCCTACATGGCCATGTTTCTAATATGCCTATCCTTAAATACAAATTTGTCACAGATGGGCCTAACATGAACTTGTGCATGGGAACTACTGGTCAAGTCGACGATTTTTTTTCACACATCTGCAGCTGTACGGACAAGATCACGGACCTCTAGCAAACCTCTTTCCGCAGCTTCGTGAAGAGGCGTATCGCCTTTCTTGTCCGTCACATTCGCGTCGGCTCCTGCCCTGAGAAGCACTCCTTCCAGCTCCACTGCCGCCGATTTTGCTCCTGGGCAGAGCAGCACAATGCTGCATCAGTCAGAGATCATGCGCAAGGCGCTGGTACCAGCAGAAAACGGCATTTTCACGATGCCATTTGCGACACTATTTAATGAAATCGATGCCATCACAGCTAGTTTCCATCCCAATCGCCATGATGGGGTCAATTTGTGTCAAAATGGCATCACAGTTGGCATCACAAAAATGCCAATTACCAATAGTGTGAATAAGGGTGTGTCCTCAGACGCAACATGTTAGTTCCACCATTTTGCACAACCGAAACTCCAATAATCCACTGCGAACGCATGTACATTCATATCGCAACACGTTGTGTCAAGACACGTTGCAGAGGGCCTAGCTAAGCCTTCCCACTCTCGATGCCTGGATCTTGACCTCAGCTGTCGTTTCATTCACCGTATTGCCACAGAATGGAAGTGGCACACACCAGGCTTACACCAGTGGAAAACAACATTTTGGCCAGCTGTGACGCCATTTGGCACTAATTGATGCCATCACAGCTTCTCTTCTGCCAACGCAGTCACTGCGATGGCGCCTCTTAGTGTCAAAATGGCACCGCAGCTGGCATCGGCAAAAGGTGTTTTCTGCATGCGTCCATCCCCAATCCAATTTACCTCTGTGAAGAGGCGTCTCGCCCTTGTGATCAACGGCGTTGACGTCCGCCCCGCTGTCGATCAGAGCCTGAGCAGCCCCCGCATTGGCCACCACATGGAGCGGCGTGCGCCCCACGGCGTCCGTGGCACTAACGCTGGCACCCGCCGCAAGCAAGGCATAAAGCACTGCGTCGTTCCCGGTCATGGCGGCCAGGTGGAGGGCCGCGGCGCCGCCCCGGCCACAGCATGCGTCCGGATTCGCTCCCCTGTAGTTAATGAACACATCATTAACACTGGCAGAAAACGGCACTTCTGCGATGCCAACTGCGAGGTGCCAAAATGGCATCAATGGCCGCGTTGCCATTTGTCGCAAATTGCCGCCGTCATGGCGATTGTGGTGGGATCGGTTTGTGTCAAACAGCGTCGCAATCGGCACCACAAAATTCCGTCTTCTACCGGTGTAGATGACAGCGCTCCTGAACAAATGACAAAATGAACCAATGCCTCGAAGTCGAGGGTCGTCACCACGGTCGGCTACAGAGCTGCATGTTGCATATTTCCGAATACAGAACATGCAATTCTGTTGACGACCATGGCTGCAACTCTACATGCATGCACGGGCAATTAAATTCGAAGCAGCGCGGCATCGTTTTTGGTTTTCGCGTTGAAATAAGGCACATTCAGACATTGGAGGGGATGGCTGGCGCAGCAGCACAGGATAATTGATTTTTTTTCCTCCCTGTTAAAATTCCGTGCCACGTTAACCTAATATTCAGCTGACAGATTAGCCAACCGGTAGGCCACCTCATTGCAGAGAATTTGTGCCAATTTGCTTGCTTATAAACAGAGGACACGGTTAACTTGTTCTGCACTCTTGGGTTTAGTATGCATTCATTTACAACAGATGTTTCTCACAGGACTGTTGGGGAAGACATTATGTCGATACGCTGAGCGTCAAATTCACGCCAAAGGGTGGGGTGAGGTGGGCGGGGGGCCAGGGAATGTTAAGAGATTATGTAGTTGCCGCAAATAGACATAAGGAGGGAAGGCGCCAAAAAGCGCCACTGATAAGTGGCAAGCAGCCAGTGGCTTGTTTCCAAGCGTCCTGCAAGTGTTCGTTCTTCAAAGAAGGCCTCAGAGTGGATCAATTTGCAGCCATTGAGGCTGCCCACCTTGCTTATCATGGCATTTAGGATCCCGCTTTTCAGCCCACTGAAATCAGCACAAGTTTCACCGGCTTTGTCCTCAAAACCACCTAGACAAGAAAACATGCACTGGGTGGGGCTTGGGGGAGTGTGTGTGTGGGGTTGGGGTGGGTGGGTGGGTGGGTGGGCGGGCGGGGGGATGGGGACGTTAAATCGACGTGAAGCTTACCGAATCGACATAACGCTTTGCCTTAGTTGCACGACACAAGAGGGCAAGCGTAACAGGCTTTAATAGGAAACATAGCCAGTACTTTTGGCGAAACTCACGAGAGCATGACGAAGCGTCGCCTTCAATGTACAATTGGTAATTATCAAGGCAATGGCCTGTATCACGCCCTCCACATTTGGCCGCGGGCAGCAACCACTGTATGTCGGTTGCTCCAGACCTCATGATAAATTCACCTGGAGAGCAGAGATGCCACAGCGGCTTCTGAATCGCCTTGGTCGCTGGAGGATGCGAGAGCCAGCAGCTCCTGCGCATCGCAGCAACACCGAAATCGGATTCAAGAAATTTGTCATCGTGTGGCCGTGTTATGCCCATGCAACAATAGGATAATATCGGGAGCTGTGGCGGCCCAATACTGTATTTATTCCATTTTAACCGATCCCATTGATCATCAGCTCACCTATTTTGTGCTCGTTTTGTACATGCTACGCATTTTCTGAAAGTCCAGCATCACTTAAGCCAATGCGCAAACAAATATCTGCACAATGCACCGTTGATAATATTTGGGGCGATACTCATCTTTGCGTACACAATTGGTGAATGCGTAGCAGCCATATGCTTCTCAGGACTGGCTGTGGCTGCTGCAAAAGTTGCTGCATCGATCGGGCGAACATAACAAATCTGCAGGCCCGGTATGCATGTGACACGCAGAATATTCTGTATCATGTGCCAGCGTATTGGATGCTGATGGATCTGCTATGAGCTTCCGACAAACTGAGGTACAGTCCAAGGGGGGTGCGTTGCACTCACACTCATTTAACAAAGTAAGTTCGCATTGCTCAGTTCATGCGCGCTGAACGTGGCCTTTCAGGCGCTCAAGTGCGGCAGGCCACAGCATTGACTGGAAATTTGAAGCATGTGTTAATATGTGCATCACGAAAGATTTTCCAGGACAATTATCAATGCAATCCTGCCTGTGGAATTCACCTTGTTCGCTGATGACCGATTCTCTTCAGTCGCTGGAGAAGCCTGCATATGTTCATGCAAACATTTCCTGACCATCGACAACGAGTGCTATGTTCACAGTTTCATTCACCTGGTACGTATTTTCCACCAGACAAGTGACACAGACAAAGGTGTTTGCGCATTTGAACGCTTTAGATAGAGAATTCCCGAGAAAGCCAACCAACGGCCAATGGCCATTTGGTTATTCCTCACTGCTTTATTACACAGAAGATCTTGAATCACCATTGGCAACGAAGGTATCTGCCTTGGCGCCTTTTATCAGGGTTGAAGCATCCCAGGGAAAACGCGTCCCAAAAACCGGCACTGAAGGAAGTTAAAGTCTCCATAACTGTCACCCAGAGCCCATAAAACGTTCTGTTTGCTCTGTACCGATCCGTGACAAACTGGGGGCATTTCCTCAACGTCAACAATGTTCAAATTGCCGAAATCTATCAAGCACCATGCGCAGACACTTCAACTGAGCTTACATGCAAAGGACTTCTGTGCCCCATGCTGCGCAGAGCAAGTCAGAGAAATATCTCCATGCCAATTTGCAAGCATGCATGAATGCACCAATACTTGATACACACCAATTTGCGATGCTGCACCCAGGCTTCCCCGCATTGATCCTTGAAATGGCTATTGGCAGTTGCACAACATGCGGAATGTTTGCATTTGATAGCAGCATGGGTGCCAATCACAATCACACCGTCCCCAAATTGTTTTGAGGCGATTCTTAATGCAGGCGCGCATGATCGGAGGAACAACACTCCGCACAGTCTTCAAGCTGCCTGCGAAATGTTCTGTCGTTCCAATGCATGCCAACGGGGAAAATCAGTACAGCTTGCACGTTTCTTTTGTCTCTTTTTACCTTGGGCGCTTCTGGTTCTGCGGTTTCCGGTTTGGGGGCTTTGGGCTCTGGAGGGGCCGTCGCCTGCGCCGATCCCTGCATAGTGAATTGCACATCGGTCCGCACCAGGTAATATTCAGTATATTCATGTGGTAAGCCACATGGTAATATTCAATTGGCTATTCTGCAAATGTACAAAAGGCAGCCGAATGGGTTGAACCAGCACATATGGTGCACAACCAGCACACAAAATTACGAGTCACGTGTATTACGTGCATTGCACCCAAGAAAATGCGATGATGTATCAACAGCGCGCCCGCTATCCCGGGTTGTGCACCGGAACCTTGGGGCCCAACAGCCCCCGACTCGCCATGCTCGTCCTCCCACTTGGACCAAGCAGCTCCCTCAGCCTCTCTTCGCCTACCGGCGGGCACAGCGCCTCGTGCGCCACGTGAAGTTGTGTGGAACGTTTCGCATTATCAATTTAATCATACCGTAGATCACAGAGGATAGCCCCCCCCCCCCCCCCCCGGCATCAAGCATCAGTGTCAACGCGGGGGGAATCTGTAAACCCCTTACGTTGGCGCAATGACCACCAGACCAATTTAACACAATAAGAACCAGTTTAAAATAATAATAAAAGAATACAATCTATAAAATATGTACAAAATAAAAATATATAAAAATTAAGTAAAAAAAATAATTTTAAAAAGGACGCCAAGCAGAGCAAAAGCGGGAGGGCGTTCACCATAACATTTTTGCGACTCCCTGCAATGCGTGGCTGCATCTCTTGATGGTGAACGAGGACGTCTCACCATGGGAGATGCACAGCCCTGTGTTGCCTAACATTACCCCTGTGCTGTGCAGCAGTGGCAGTGTTTGATACCACGGGGGGCGTTGTCTAAGGGCTACAGTGACATTCAGCACACTCCACGCAATCCTCCGTGGTCTGTGGCACCCCCAACATCCTTCCACCTGACCGAGAAGCTCCCTGACGTTCCCCTCGTCCGCTGGCGCGCACAGCGACCCGCGCAGCACCATCACTGTTGGTTGGGACGATACTTAGTTTCAACCGAACGCTACTCATCACCAAATTACTAAGGTGGGCGGAACGCTACTCATTTTTGAACTAAATGTAAGTACTTTTGTTTAGTTGACTAAATGTATGTACATTTATGGGTGTACACCCAACATCCTTCCACCTGACCATGCAGCCCTCGTCTTCCGGCGTGCATGCCGACTTGCGCACCACCTTCACTGTTGGTTGGAGCGGTGCTTAAGTTCAACCGAACGCTACTGATCATCAAATTATCAAGGCGGGCGGAGCGCTACACATTATCGAACTGATTGTATATACATTTATCTATCAACTGAATGCATGTATACATCTATCTAATTAAATAACTTGCTACATGCTGTATGTACATTTATGGGTGTACATCCCACCTTGCCAAGGAGCTCCCTGAGCCTGCCCTCGTCCCCCGGCGCGCACAGCGACTCGCACACCACCTCCCCCGGCGTCCGCCCGTCCGCCCCCTTCGCCCCAACGTCCGCCCCCGCCTCCAGCAGCACCGCCACCACGCCCACGCCCCCCCACGCCGCCCCGTGGTGCAGCGGCGTCTCCCCATTCGCATCCCGCGGGTCTAAATCCGCGCCGCCGTCCAGCAGCGCGCGGGCAACTTTCACCGCGTCGTGGACAGCCGCGTCGTGCAGGGGGGCGTCCCCGAAGCGCGCGTCGGTGGCATCCGGATCGGCGCCGGCGGCCAGGAGGGCAATGGCGGCTATGGCGTTGTCGTTGATCGCGGTGGCATGGAGGGCGCGGCCGCCGTAGATGGTGCAGCAGGCGTCCGGGCTCGCGCCCGCGGAGAGGAGTGCCGCGACGGCCGAGGCTGTGGAGGCGTTCTCGGCGCCGCCGGCCAGGGCCACAAGTGCCTTGGGGACCAAAGAGAAGTCGTCATCATCAGTACCAAGTACGAGTCTGCCATCCTTGCGCAGGGGATGGTATACAAGTCTTGGTGCTAAGGTCTTCGTATTGAGCACAGGCCTCGTCATCCTTGCGCAGGGGTCGGGCATTGTTCCGGGGTGCCTCGATCAATTGAACGCACGCATTGCGTCATCGTGAGTTGTTGTGCGAAACAAGGCAAGGAAGCAATCGATCGAACGTACGCTCGTTCCACGAATGGATGTGATGTTCAGCGATTTCTTATCGGCAATCACAAGAACATGACTACGGGCCATTCTGCGCAGCTTTCGTTCGATGCATTGGTGCCCTTCTTCACATGGCTCTTTGCGGGAAGTTTTGCCAGGAGGAACGATTTGCAAGGAGCGTTTGCCTGATCATTGTCGAATATCATAGCGCCACCAACTCACCTCGTCCAATTCCTCCTGTGATTTTTCAGAGAGGAGGGAGTCCTGGACACAGAGCAAGCGCTAGTCAGCACTCGACGACCTCACGAAAATGAGAACACAAGGTCTTGCAGTGCGGATCCCACAGGGCAGTGAATGAAAAAATCCTGCCTAAACTTGTTTCTGCCAGATGCAGGATTTGACAACTGGATGTGCTCGTCAGCTGCTGAAAACACTGTGGTATTTACTGCGGCAGAGGGAAACAGCAAATTTACAGCAGAATCCTGACAGTGATTGGATTTTCGATTCCAGACGAAATGAGCCTTGATAAGTGTGTGCGGGTGTGTGGATGGTGGGTGGTGGGGTCATGTACATGGAGCACTTCCCTCCCCTCAACTGCGTTTTTATCATTCGTCCTTGCTGCTGTGGGTGCCTGCTACCAAACTCATTCCCCTACCATTGGCATTTGATCGATCGTGCCAGGTGATACACTCTACAGCTCAGATCACGTTCCCTGGTTGGGGGCACGGGCATCCGTGCTGCATTGGATGTGTGCTGGAGCATACTCACTCACCTCTTCGAGTTCGGCCTCCTTGTCCGTGTCGGCCGCAGGCGCCTGCCATAAACAAACAATTCAATATCGAAATTCCATCTCAGATTCCCGAACCCCAATTAGAGCATATTTCAAGATTGAGTCAACTACGGCGCAAATGGGGTATTGCACACACCAACACCGTTTTGGCTGTGGTGATAGACTACTGTCATGCCAGGAAAAGTGCTTAGCCGAACGCTGCTGTGTTGCACCAAAGGTGGCAGGTCTTCCGTCACATCGGCTGGCATGATCTCAGTCTCGGCAGGTGTCATGGTTGCGTGGCATCCAATAGAAGGACTTACACTTTCACAGCTAGTTGTCACACACGACATTCACATGCCTCGCAGGCTACGCCGACCCAGAATCGACTGCTCATGGATCACCTCCGTTTATGTCTGTGGCATTTTCAGTTGAAGGCGCATATATGATATATATCGGCAACAAAGCACTGGTGTCCATTGCGCGTTCTGAATCCCATGGGCATAACTCAGAAATGGAAAGTTCAGCACAGCACTGTACGAAGATACTTTCCAGACTATGGGATACATGCAATTTGCAGCTCTCCATTTACCTCAGCAGGCTCGATCTCGTTCCTTTTGCCCGCAATGGGTCCCGGCCACCAAATCCAGAAGTGGATGTCAAGCCTCCATTTCTGATTCCCAACATGTGCATCCCAACACATGATTGGCAGGCGTTTGCTGTGGGTGTTGCTAAACATGTACTGTCAGATACCTATAACGCTTTAAGATGGTAGCTTCCATCCTCACCTGGGCAGACTCAGTCTTATTCTTTGTCGGTGCCACGGGTTCCTGTCGACAAACGGAAACTCAAGTATTGTGGGCTGCGATCATTCAAATCGTCGCATACACATCTTGAGAAGACTTTGCAGTTTAGAAATTGTAGTTTCTGACTCAAAGCAGTTGTCTTGGCTTAAATTTTGCGACCGCCATGAATTCCCGTCGTTGAAATGGCGGGTGGCATAGGAAGTGCGCCGTTAGCTCGAAACACAGATTCTGGAGACATTCCAAGTGCTGCACGAGGCAAAAAGAGTGGCGCCTCTTTCCCATCCCGTTGACCTCCGTGGTTGCCTGTCTTCAATTGCGCCCCCGATGTAAGATATCTACCCCTGACACACAATACACTTTCCAAACGACGTGTTGCAGGCCATCGGAATCCCCACAAGACAGGACTTCGCTCACCGCTGAAGCTTCAGTCTCATTCACTGTGGCCTCCATCGATGCCCGTTGTTAAGATCAAAACGGACGTTAAATGTTCATCACTGGTCAGCAAACAACTCGGAGATATTGCTGGGTTGTGAGAGGTCCAAGAATGGCATATCTTCTCTCACCTGTGCAGCCTCAGTCTTATTTTTGACTTCCACTGGCACCTACCATCAAATGAAGAGACGCTGTCAGGATCCATTACATGGATGCTGCCGAGACAACAGAGGATACTTCCGGGCCAATCCAGGCCACATGCCTGCGTATCCTGGCTCACCATCACAACTCTAGTCCTATTCATTGTGGCTTCCATGGGTGCCTGCAGTTGCAGCCAAGGGCTGGTGTCAAGCATTCACCACTGGTTGTCAACACACAACCCGAAGGTGCTTCTGGGCCACGAGAGGCTCCAGAATGGCCTGTATTTCCTCACTTGTCCAGTCTCGGTCTCATTCTTGATTTCTTCCGTTGGAGCCTGCCAGCAAATAAACAGCCGTTATCTCAATCCATCACATGAACTCCGGCACACAAATGGAAGATGCTCTTGTGCCAACACAGGCCACATAACAGCACTGTCCTTCCTCACCTCCACAGCCATAGTCTCATTCACCGCGGCGTCCATGGGTGCCTGTGGTTAAAATCAAGGGCTGGTGTCAACCATTCGCCACTGGTTCTGGACACACAAGTCGGAGATGCTCCCTAATGTGTGGGAAGCTCCACAACGGCATGCCTTCTCTCACCTCCGCAGCCTTGGTTTCATTCCTGACGGCTTCCATGGGTCCCTGCCATGAAATTACAGGCCTCCATCAGGTGCCAATCCAATGACCCCTGGTGCACAAGCAAAATGTCCATCTAGGCCAATGGAGACTACACAACGGCATTTACTTTCTCACCCCCGCAGCCTTAGTCTCATTCACCGCGGCGGCCATGGTCTCCTGTCGTTGACATCACAAGCTCACGTCAACATCTATCACTCATTCTGAACACACAACTCGAAAACAATCTTTACGATGCCTTCCCAGAAAAAGCCGAACGGGGCTGGCCCAAAAATGGCGTGTCTGTCCTCACCTCGGCGATCTCAGCTTCATTTGCCATGACTGTTGCAGGTTCCTCTCATCAGGCCAAGTCGCCCAATATTCACGAACACTGTGGAAATTTGGATGGATACCTGGTTTACTGCGCGAGGCAGCAGTATTTCTCCAGGATGCGCGCCCCCCAGTAAGCAGACCTGCCAAATCTAGGTCGTCACTGACCTCAGCAATTATGCTGTTGGGTAGCCACCATGGCGTTGCGAACAGGTCCAGGATACAAGGTCGGATCATCGATTTCCAACTTGTGAATGCAGGCGAGGTGGGCATGTGGGTGCACATCCAGTGCATTTTCAATATCGATAAGGAGAAGAATAAGTAACACCAATTAATTGAATTTTCACCAAGAAATTGCCTAAAAGATGCAGAGGGATAGCGAATCGCCTATGGTCGTTGATATGTATCCTAAATGCTTACTCCTTCCCATATCAAATGTGCGGCATTGAAAAGACAAAATTCGTTACAAAGACAGCCACAAAATTACAAAGAAGATAAATCGGAAATATTGGGTCCCAAAACCCTCACCTACCAATTTTCAAGGAGATGAAATGAGCCCTGACATTTTGGTGCGTAGGGCGAGTGGTAAATGTAGGTCCATTTTGAGGGAAAATCGGCATTTACTAGGCTGAGGACCCTTGCTACAAAATAGATCCAAATCCGCAGTAATTTAAAATTGACATGATTTTTGGCCACATTTTCTAAACTCACAAGCACGAACTTGGACAAATATTTATTTACAAATCGATTATTCTTGATGGAGAAGTAGTCCCCAAAGTAGAGGCCATTTAATATGGACGGAGGAAGTGTATGTGTATGATTTGTACGAACTTGAACCTTACTTTGGTGTTATTGAAAGGCGCCAACAGGATAGGAGATATGCTCCCTGTTAGTGCCATTCCAGAACACTAAAAGAAAGGTTCAGCAACGCTCAAATCTCCCCTGATTGCTAAGAATCCTGGTTTTTATTGCATGTAACATCGCACATCGTGACTGAATCGCTTGGGGCCATGAATGGCACCACTAATGCGGTTGGGCTACTTGCGCAGATGCATATGTGCGCCGCATGCAACCTGTGCTGTGCACGCATTCTGTTTGGCAGCATTCTGGAAACTGTGAAGCACAGGTGTCCTTGCAGTGCTAAGTCAACCTTTTTTGTACACCGCTTCCTCACTCACAGGCAAAAAAAAGGAACAAATAACACTTTTTGCGAACACGCATATATGCATTTCATCAGTGTTCTGCATTGGGCTCCTTTTTTGGCTCTGATTCGTCGATAGCGGGTTGGAGAATACACGCTTCACTAGTGAAGGCAAGATTGCCTCGCATCCATGGCTGGGATAGAATGACCGAAAGGGAACAAGGGCTGCGATTATGCGGCATTCGGGCCCCCCCACGCAATTCTGGGCAGAGGTCTTCAATTTTCACGCGCAAGACAGGCAATCACGAGGAATTCACTCAATGGAGGGGCTGAAAATTCCCAGGGGAATTTTGTAGGGCTACACTTTGCGATTCGCAACTAGCGAATCGGCGTGATGAGTGCGTGCGCGAAACAGACCAAGTTGTGGCACTGACAGAGAAAACCACGTTTGGCGAGGCCAACTGCAGTGCCATTTCGACACAAGTCGCGCCATTACGGTGAATGCGATGTCCATGAAGCAGCTGTCATGATCATGGCATCAATTAATACCGCATGGCATGGCAGTTAGCATCTCAATAATGCGGTTTTCTACTGGCGTTGCCTGGAATCTCACCCCCACGAGCAGCGCCGCAAGCTCGTCTCGTGCATTCCCCGGGCAGTTGGCCTGGCATATGACGTCCGAGGGCGTGTCTCCATCCGCGTTCACGACTTCCGTGCTCGCCCCCGCCTCCAGCAACACCTCAGCCACCGCCACATTTCCCCATTCTGCCGCGTGGTGCAGCGCGGTCTCGTTGAGATCGTCCAGAAAATCGACGTCCGCGCCGGCGTCGACCAGCACTGTCGCCACCTTCGACCAGCGAATAAAACAATCAATGCGCTGCATGCTGCCCTCGTCCTCTCTTCTTCTTAGCATAAGAAACTCGGAGTGCAAATTTCGCAAAGTGCTTCGAAATGCTCGCAAACAGCAATGGATCATTCATGACAGTATGAGTGATAGCACATGACAGTACACGACAGTACACGACAGTACATGACAGTACATGACAGTACTCATTCATTCAGTGCATGATTTCAATGAATATTGACGCTGCGTCCGATGCAGTTTCAGTGGTTCCACGTACCAGTTCTCCCTTTCGCGCTACCCTTTTCTTTGATCATTCATCCATTCGTTGATTTATTCATTCCTTTTCAACAAAATTCTCAACCACTAGACCACTGCAGGTATCCGACCGCTGGCTTGAAAATCCGCCCCAAACAATGCCGCTGAATCATTCCACGCAAACCAACGCACCTCTGCACACGAAAATCATTTCATGCATTCCGAATTATGCGCAACATTGCATACTACATGCAACAGCGTGTTTTTTGGGTTGGTAACGCCACTAGTCGCATTCAATTTATGCTATTATTGGTATGCTACTAGCGCTATTGATTGTATGCTACGATCACCACAAGATCTTGCATATGACGTACATTAGGGGTGCTACATGCATCTCCGTGTTGTCCATGCTACTGATAGCATCAATAACACAAAAACACGACAAAACTTGGCCCTCCCCGTCATTCCGCCCCGGGCACTGCGCAGCGCCCACCTTCACGGCGCCGTGCACTGCGGCATCGTGCAGCGGCGAGTCCCCGAACTGGGTGTCCTTGACGTTCACGTTGGCGCCCGCCGCCACCAGCGCCGCAGCAACGATGGCGTTGTCATTGACGGCGGTGGCGTGGAGCGCCCTGCCGCCGAATTGGGTGCAGCAGGCGTCCGGGTCGGCGCCCTTGGACAGGAGGTCGTCGACGGCGCGCTGCGTGGAAGCTTCCTCTGGGGATGCGGCCAGCTCCAGGAGCATCTGAAGGGGCGCAGCAGCGCTTCGGTGCCGAATGCCAGAATGAAAATATCACGACATATGCAATGCATATATGTGCATATTGTTGCAAAAGTCTTGTCCGTTATCCAAATTACTCAAACGGTGGTCAAAACGTGCAAGTCAAAAAAATTGACCGAAGCAATTTCGGTGTGCAATATCAATAGCCATCGGTAGAGCCCTTCAGCGTGGAAAAGGGCGCTGCCGTTCTTGAGATATGTTAAGAGGGGCACAGACGTTATTTCCCTCCTGTCGAGACTTAGAGCTTTGCATGCCAGCTCGTGTTGCCCTTGGACGGAGGCGGATCAAGCTGATCTACCCCCAGGAGAGATGTATGACTTGGTGATTAGGAATTCACGAAAGATGCGGCTGGATTACGATTAGAATCCGCAATGCAAACGTTGCTTTTTTCTGCCGCGGAGTTGCGGGTGTTGACAACTACTGTGCGAATGTTGAGGCCAATGGCCAAGGGACACCTTGTTCTGGCCAAGAGCCTCAACCTAGTAGATGCGCAAAGGTCTGGAAAACCGTGCTTGGTGATGCTAGCCAAAGAGGATGGAGTCAATTGTTGAAAACATGGCCAATAATTGAAATCGAGAATTGTGGAAACAAGATTCAGCATAATGGAAGAGATGATCCGCTAAGATTATGAAATCTGTGATGTCAAAACTCTTGAAAGAGTGTAGTAACGGCCATTTGTTGTCTACAACAAGGTTTTGAAGAATTTGTGGGAAATGGGTTGGAACACAGTGTGATATGGTGAGCAACAAAATGCGGGGAATTAAGGCTCAGACACAAGCGGACAGGGACGCTTTTCATAAGATTGTATATGTCTTGCTATATAGTGGTGACTGATGTGACCAAGAACCATATCAAACCCAAATCGCCGAATCCGTATTCGGCAACAGATTTGCTAATTGAGTTGATCTTTTAAAGTTATAGCAAGATTGAATAGCGGACAAGACTTTTGGAACAGAAGCAGTGCATAATATGTATACTATTGTTACATATTATGTGGTAAATACTGTGCATACACTTATAAAGTCTTACGTACTCCAGTTACAGAAGCACATTTGCATGCGGGCATAAAAGCACGAGAGTGCAAGCGTATGCCTGGCTTTGAGCAGCGAACTGTAGGGACCCGTGCGCAGCCAGAGAAAAAATGAATTAGGTTAGGATCTCTGTTGATGCTATGGGGTTCATATGTATGAATTATAAATAATGTGTGCCAGTTATAAACTGTGTATCAATTTCCATTTATGCGCTTCTTGTTGGTGCTGTCCATGAATTTGGCAAATGTGCAGAGTATTGAAAAGTAGTTTATTGCACCAATATCGATCATGTTGTTCAGAATGCTTCAATACTTTGTGTGACATTGCCATATTCAAATTTATGGAAATTTGCTGCGCAAGTCAGCAGTAATCAGCGCCACGAGTTGCCTTTGCCAATAGCGATGGAAAGAATGACGGCGTGGCCCGGCGATGTAGCTCAGTTGTTTTATATGGAGACCCACACATGCGAGTGCGTGTCCACTGGCTATAAGTACGATAACAAGTGTACACTGTGTATCAGTTGGGCGAGCGCTATTGTACCATGTACGTGCCGCACGACTTTCTTACCACTAGGCCACGCGTGACACAATTCGTTGTGGCTCCAACCTAGGGACGGCCCATTGTGTACTGGGTGTCTGTTAGGTGTTTTTTTCCTACCGAAGATGAACTCAGATTCATGCACAATGTTCACTCAGTGAACACCGGCAAGCTTCTGGCTAGTTTCCGATGGCTGTGACAAACTTTCCTTACCTTATCGAGTTTCCTCTTCTTTTTTCCTCTACCCTTTGCCTGCTAACGGAAGAAAAGGACATCTCAGTACTAATGCAGTCTTTTGGAGTCGGCACATTTGCCCCTTGGCTGCGGTCCCATAGCCAAATGCAGCTCGATACTTTAGGAACACGTCTGAATAAACTTTCCTACTTTCCTACTTGGCTCGAGCTGCTTATTCAGTCCTAAAAGCAAATAAACAAGCTGAAGAGCGTGAACCATGAGGGGAAGACGATCGTAAAAGAAAATGGGCAAGGGTGTTCAAAAGAGATGAGTTTTCTTTGCTTCTTAACTAGGGCAAAATCGCTTTCAGAAAACTCCATTTAGCATAGTCTGCTAAGTGCTAGCAGAGTTTGCATTCACGCGAGGTATGTGGATTGCAGACTATGCGCCATACACATGCCTTGCATGCATGTAAAAGTTACTTAAACACACAGATCAAAACACAGCTGTAATTATCGGCACTGTGTTGATATACCATGCAAGCGTGCACAGAAATGAACGGCGCTTTTAGCCGGTTTTTTTTTTTTTTTCCCGTTCTCAAGAAGTGCCCAGTCGCCGAAGATGAATAGGAAGATAAAGCATCGTTGGAGCGAAACAGTATTCAGAAAATACCAAAATCACATTATCAACATGCAATGCGCTTGGAGCAATGTCCTACGTCCATTTTAAGGCTCAAGTTCAGCGGTTGTTCATGCCCTCGCGGCCAATAAATCAATCTCAAATTGCTGAACACTGTTGATTGATCAGATCTGCTTATATCCGTTAACACCATATCAAACTTCAGTGACATTTCCACCGACCGGGCGTCACCTACAGCACCCATCTGTACATCATAGTCGATCAAATCCATCAAATGTTTGGGACATATTTGGACATACACATCGGGCAAATATCTGGATTAATCCCATCAGCACCGCGCCCTCTTCGAGCCCAATTTTCGCCCACAATGCACCATATGACGTCACCTACCTCCAGCAGCAGCGTCTCCAGCTCCTCCCTGACGTCATCGCTACAGGGCACCTCGCATATGAGGTCCGCCGGCGTCAGCCTCGCGCTGTCGCTTGTCCGCGCGGTTCTGTCCGCGCCCGCCGCCACCAGCAGCCTGGCGACGTGCAGGCTGCCCCACTCCGCCGCGTGGTGCAGCGGCGTCTCGCCCGCTACGTCAGTGGCGTTGACGTCCGCGCCGGCGCCGATGAGCAGCTCAGCCACCCTGGGATGGAGGCAGTGTGTTTCATGGATCACGCACGATGAAGCAACACATGACTAACACGGTTGACGCACGATCAATTATACACATAATTGATCATTCGCACATCATTCACACATGAAGAGTTTCACGCCTGATTAAAATTCACCATCTCATACATGGTCCAATTGATCTGTTGGACCATGTCTGAGATGATGAAGTTTAATCAAGCGTGAACTTCCACTGTGCGAAATTGTGAAAATGTGTGTCATGTGAAATTGCAATGCTGTTAATTCTTTGGAACTGTAGATCTGCTGAGTTTGGGGATTTGGGTTCGGGAGATGTCATCTGCCAAGGAGATTGTGCTGCGCTCAGGGTGATTGCAGCGTTTAATGCCTTGCCTAAGGCGTTGTTCATGAATGCCGCCACTGAACATTGTTGGCAAGCTTGGCAAGCACAACCACTGACCCTTCTCCACAGCTTGGCCGTGGCCGAGTGATCAATAGGCCATTGGCTCATGGGAGGCGCGTGGGCCACAATGCTGCAAGATGTGGCCCCGTTAAAGTTTATGGCACGGCATCTATCCAACCCACGAGATGCAACTCGTGGAAGAGCGACAAGCACCGACCGTCGTCGTTAAGTGCTCGTTCGAAAGTCCCCACATTCCTGTTCCGCGTTTTGAATGCGTCTGAACTTAATCGCCAATGCATTGACCGCCATTGATCGTTCAAACACCTGGACAGTGAACTTCGTAGTGAACAGTACCAACAGCTCAGAAGTATATACTTCTATACACTTCCGAACTACCCGATTAATCTTGCCGATCCTAGGATATATGCTAGGATAACTATAATCAGCTAGGTAATTTGGAAGTGCCGTGGCCTCGTATTTGACATGAAGAAGGACATCACCCGTGGATCAGTCTGTGCAACCGTGCCCGCCATCGCCTCGAGGGTGCAAGGCCCCTCTTCCACGGAGCAGCCAACGGATTTGACCCAGTCCAGCATCCGACCTGGCGGCGTCCACAACCGCTGCGTTGTGCAGGGCAAAGTGAAACCCTGTTCCGACTCGCTGACATTCTCGGCGGTCATGGTGTTGTCGCGCTGTTGGCGGCGGCGGTGCGCCCAGCAGCCCGGCATCCGCAGGAGCTCCTCCACGAGTGCTGCGGTAGTTGCGTTTTCAGCCGTGCCGGCCACCTCCAGAAGGGCCTTAAGGAACACCAGGGGCAAACAGAAGGTGGCGGATGTTGTGTGAATCGAAAACTATTGTTTGCTCGCATGCCATTGAAAGCGTGAAGCTCGTAAACTATGTCATGCAGATGTGTGGTTGAAAAGCGGCTAGTTTCAGCAAGCTTGGTGCCATCTTGCAGAGATAGGTGGAAGATGATTGGTCATGATTTATTTGAGAAATGACGGAGAAACACAGCGTGTGAGTCCAATGCGAAAGTTGGAGGCACTTTTCCACGTCCACGTTCAAGGCAAAGGGGAACAGTATCACCGCTTGACACCGAAATGCTCGCTGATGTCACTAGATGCCTGCAGTAGTTCAAAACGTGATTCAGTGCGCACCCAATCGACGCCTGAGCTGGTCCCAAACGAGAATGGCAAAATCTTACACGCGAATAACATGTTTCAAAGCTGTGTTGATTTAAATGCAGGATAATTCCGACGCTTGATACTATCGATAGTGCGGCCGTCCTGGCGGGTACAATCAAATGGCCAGTGCGGTATACTGGGAAGGTGATGATGTGACGACAACAAAGTTTCAATCTTCTGTCGGCACAGTTTCTCCCCACCTTGTTGAGGACGTCCTCGCTCTGCTCTTCCGCCTCTGGAGGCACTCCCTGCAACAGCGCACGTTTGAGGTAACAAATGACTTTCATAGATTGCGTTGCCAACAACTGGACGGACAACATTGACAGTTCTTGCGTGCCTATGCCGTTTCTGAGTCTGTGCGCTGCACAAAAAGGCTAGAATGCAACGTGGACGTGTAATACGTTGATTGCACCGCTCCACCCCGAGGTCAAACAGACGTAACTGGTACAACAACTGAAATGTACCTCCAGCAGTAGTGCCTGTCGCCCTTGAAAATCAAGGTTAGCTACAGAGCCTGCACGCAGAACCACGGAAAACTCAGCCGCCCAAGCCGCTGGCATTCGGCCATCAGAGACTCCAATCCGAACGCAGAACACCCGAACGGAAACTAAGCCGGAGCGGTCGAAAGCGCCACCGAAAGGGACAGGCGACCACCTTTCCGAACGCCACAAGAAGCGGCAATTCAAGCCCCTCATGGCGCAAGCCCGGCGCCGATTGATTGGCTGCGATTGGCGCCCCGCCCTGCACACGCGATGCTCCTCTCATGGAAACCGCCCGCCGCGATCCTCATGAATTCAACCCCCTTCTCTCCCGCGCGTTGCGATTTGCATGCATGGCCCATGGCGCAGCCGTCCCCGCGCCCACCGCTCCTCCCCCGCTCGTCTCACAGGGTTTTGCGCCCTGGGGACCAGCCGCGCATCGCCCCGGCGCTGGGGCTGACCCCTGCGTCCCGACACCCAGCGCCCCGCTGGCGAACCCGAAATTGCCGCGTCCGCCCTTCCCCTGTTAGTGCCCGTCGCGGCAGGCTGATTGACGATTCGCTGAAATGTGATTTATTATCTGTGCCCACCACTCCGCACCCGCTCACCTCGAGCGCACGGGTACCAGTCGCGCATCGCCACACCCTTGAGCCCCGGTGCCCAGCGGCTGGCTGTGCGAACTCGAAATCATCGCACGGCCCCTTCCCCGTCAGTGCCCGTCGCGGCAGGCCAACGAAACTTATGCGCCGCCCAGAGGGGCGCCTCCCACCCGCCCCAAGGCGCCCCCCGGCGATCCCTCCCCGCCACCCAGCGCCGGCGCGCGCCCCTGCGCCACGGCCCCGAGCCCTTCACGATCGACCCAACCGCGGCGCGAGCGGGGCACTGATTTCTCCAACCGCATCCACCCCCTGCGGCAGCGCCTGCGGGCGCACGGGCCAAGGCCAGCCGTTGGCGTGCTTGCCTTGCAGCAGGAAGATCAGGAGGCACGCCCAAGGCGCCAAGGGCCTCGCCGTCGCCGCCATGGCCGCCCCGGGGCTGACCTCGCGCGGCCCCGCTTCCGGTGGTCGGCATGAGCAGGCCCAAGGCCGCAAGCTGACGCGCCGTACGCAGGATCGCGCTGAACCAGGCGCGAGGGTGCCCCGAACAAATCGCAACGCAGTACAGTGCTATTATTGGGCGCGGTTGCGTCTAATGGCGAGCACAGGCAGGCGCGTTCGCGAGAGTCTGGAGTCAACATTGATCGACGTTGGCGATGCTGAGGACACGCGTGCCTACGAGAATATATTAATCCCTCTGTCCTTTCCGTGAGGATCCCTTCTTCTTCCGCCGACAAGGCCAACGCCCGTCAGTGGGCCAGTAGTTTAAGGCTTAGGTTGTCCGAAACAAGGTGTCGTCGCCGAAAAGACAGGGACACTGATTACTTGCCCATGCTTACATTTTGAATTCACCACTGCGGTGCATGGGCATGGCGACGGGGACAGACTGCATTCGACGAGGTGTTTGATGCGAGCACCGATCGATTCAGGATGCTCATTCCAATCATCTGGGCGGATGTTTGTCGCGAACTGGGTGGTTGGATCCCGCCCAGTCAACGCACCGCAAAGGAGGCGACAGCCTGGTCCCATGCTTCCGCCTGGGGCTTGGTGGCCCACGATGGATGCGTGCATTACAGCCGTACTTTTGCAGAACCGCTGTGGCGAGAAATACATGTTTGGGTGCAGATGTGCACGCGTGAGCCTCCAAGAAAATGTTCACTGTATCCTAGAGATGCATACCTAGGTGCGCATATCCAGATTATGGGCGACAACGTCCTGTGCAAGGCCCAACATAGTCTGGTTATAACCAGGTGACACTTATGGACAACATGGCACGACAATTATGGACATGATTATGGACACAATGCTCGCCGTTCTTTTAGCATGTCTGTAGAACGACGACACCAGGCCGCTAGTTCAGTGGCGGTGGAGCCCACCAGTGGAATATTGTTGGCCGCTGTTTGCTCCAACTCAATTGCCTGTTCAGTATACAGAGTGGGGGCGGCAGCTAGTCGGCCACTGGTGCCGGTCCTTGTTGGAGTAATTTCAACTTGGCAGTGCTTGCGGCGCAACTGCTTTGGCGCATTTTTGATTTGCGTCTTGTCAGGCGCGTCCTCCAGAGGGAAATACCTCGTCTGACTGTGGAGGCCAACTGGATCCTGGCGCGGCGTAACAGAGCCACTGGCCCTTAATTTTGAGTGGTGGGAGAATGGGGAAGCTGCAGATGGAAAATAGTGCACAGGCGGCCAACACTTCGTGAGCAGGGAGTCCTCCTGTGGGTATCCAGGCTGTGAATTCTTCTAGAAATGGCGTCAAGATGCTCACAATGATGGAATAATTCATTGCAGAATATGCTTTATTTTAGCATGCATAACTGCATAGGCTGGAGCCAGCCGTTGGGCACAAAACCCTGAAGTTCTATGCAATGCGTGCTATGAAGACGGACATGCACAGGGGCTGTATCTCGTCGCCCCTGAAAGGTTGTCTCAAAAGCAGTATTACACAACCTTTGCGAATCAACTCAATCCGGTTTCTCGCTTCCTATCCCACATTCTCAATTGCCTTCAGGAAACATATACCATCCAGTGCTTCACCCGGTCCTACCACGTATTCAGTACCCCATTTCGCACGTCCCCATGCGCTAAGCGGCCTAAAAGAACCTCCCCACAAGAAAGGCTTCACTTTCTCCTCTCCGCCATTCTTTGGCCACCCCAGGCTGGCGCTGAAAGTCGATTTGCAGCTTGTGCGCATCCGATGCGTACATTCCTCAGCAATATCGTCGTCGCCATTGCTCACATGAATAAGTTGCATAGCCGGAGATCCCGCCGTCGGCATGACGGCCTCGGCGCTGGGTACATTCCTTTTGGGAGCAGATCCGCTCCGCGCAGCCGCACATTGCAGAACGCGCACGGAATTTCTGATGGCCAGCTGTCGGGGAAGGGTGCCGTGCGCAGTTGATGCGCAGTGGCCATGGCCATGGTCGGGCTGGCTGTTGATGCCGCGTACCCGCCGTAGCTGCCTTGCCCACCTTGCTTACCTGTTATGACTTCACCTTCTTCGTGGCCGTCACACTGCATACAATGGCGGCGGTTTTCGCGGTGGAAGGTGCAAAGTTGACGCGCATATTCTCCATCTGCGCCAGAAATGGAATTGATGAATTTGGTTAAGGAAGTTGGTTACAGAGAGTGGATACGTTACGTTACAAAACAGTTGCTGGATGAACGTGAAATCCAACGCAATGACTCACGCAACGAAATGACTACATATTCTGTGAGAATTGACACTATATCATTCATTTACTTCATTTCATGGATAACAGCATAGGTGCATTCATCCGTTCATTGAAGCGCCTTCTGAAACCATTTTATTCAATTGAATATCCCATTACATAAAATATAACTTTCAGTTCACATTAGATACATAATAATATCTACATATATGTAATAATATAATTGCAATTATTATATATGATTATCATAACAAGTAAGAACCCACCGACCGCCACGCATCGGCGAGGTTCTAGGGAATAGCCCGGCGGGTGGCCTGAGGGCGCGGCAGGCATCATGCAGCCGTTTTTCGAGGCCAGCTCGGTGTCGCTGCATCATTGTGCGGCATGCGAGAGTGTTGCTTGCAATGGTTTTAAAAGGTGGTGAAATGTGTTCACAGCGTTGGATTCCCAAGCGCAATTGTCCAATAATCCCTTGGTGTGTCAAATGTGTCAAAAGTTGTAGTATGTAATAAACTGGAAGTGTTCCATGTGGTGTTTGTTGTTTATTTCGTTTGCATGACTGTCGACGTGTAGCCCACGCCCATGTTTGGCCATTCCATGTTCATGACCTCATTTTTCTACCACCAATGCGCCCGTATTATGCATAATGACAATGACCATGAGCATGAACAGCATTAGCACCATCAACATTGCATTCACATTGCCTTCACAATGATCTTGAGCATCACCATCACCATTGCCATCATGATCACCATCACGATGACCATCACTGGTTGAGGAGTCCTTGACCGCCTTTGATGGCCTCACCCTCAACATCATTGTGCACATCACTATGCCTATCACCATCACCATGACGACATGAACGTGAGCAGCATCAGCTGCATCAGAGAGAGTGATGGACATCGCAATAGCAGTTGCAACATTATCATGAGTGTCATTGTGGGCATTGTTCATCATGCAGGGGACGAAAATTGCCATCACGATCGTCTTGTTGCTTTGCTGTCATGGTTGTTGTGATGCATGAGAGCCATCGTATGCCACAAGATAGTCGGGTATCGGTGGTCGAGTTGTGTGTTCGTTTGCAGCGTATGTGATGGCATTGCGGGTGATTGGTGAGTGACGTGGGCTTGCCATTGTGTTTGCTTCAGCGAATGCGGTGAAAATATGAGTGTTTAAGGAGGCGACGGCCATGGTGTGAGCACAATGGGGTGGTGATGAGACAAGGGAAAGGGCGCGGACCGTGGCCTTGGCAGTTAGTGTGCCGGTGGGCTGGTATTGGGGGTCAGAAGTGTGAAATTGTGTTTGTGTGGTTGTGTGTTGATCGGTGTGGAAAGACATAAGTGTGGTTGGGTTGGGAGTGCAGGTTGCGTGTTGTGTAGTGTAAGGTGTGTGTGTATGTAGTAGTGTTGGGGTGGATGCGCATGGTTGTGTTGTGGTGGGATTGCTGTGCATGTGCAAATAGTAGCTGACAAGTGTGGTGTAGAATGTATTCGCATGTGGGAGTTTGTAGTGAATTTGGTGGTGCGTGCGGAGATGTGAAGTGGTGCACATGCTACGCGTGTGAGGTGTGGAAATTGAGTGGATGGGGTGAGCAATTGGGCGACCGTATTTAAATATGGCGTCGAATTTGGCACCCAGATTTCTTGGCTAGTAATCACCACGTTTGTGTTTACTCTTCAAGACCACTGCATTCTCTTAGCGTGCAAAGAGGTCAACTGTTAGTATGAGGAGACTGAGAAAGAGAGAGGAAACACGAGAAGGAAGAGAGGAGAGAACGAGAGAGGAAATAAATAGCTTGCAAAGTGGATTGGTACAATGGCGGCAAGTGGAGGAACATAATGTTGTTTCTTTTGCCTGCTCTTTGTTTGCGCATTCCTGCAGAACACACAATTCGAAATGATCAGTTCATCATATTGTAGCCACTTATTTTTCCAAGTAACGACAGAACATTATTGGTGGTTGTATATCTGCATGAGCGCAAGTATGCAAATTGCCATGATTGAATTTGGCATCGCATGACAAGCGTTGCGTTACAAGCATTTTGATGTACGTGGGCATGTGCAGAAACAACAAAGTGATTCACAGAAGTGCGGAGATTGGTAATTAATATTTGATGGTGACAAGGGCTCTGACAACAAGCTGCATCACTGAATATGAACGTGCATCCATTCACACGGGCACAAATATGGACGCTGACGTCAGTGAATTTGACACCGTGCCACAGAAATGGCGGGCATAGGTATGGTGATGCAGGTACGGATCTGGACAGGCACAGCAAAGTCGTCCACCACAGCACACAAGTTGCTAATTAGTGAAAGGGGGGGTGGTCCGAGTGAGAGGACAACATCGATTATTGTGTACGCAGACCATGGGGATATCCTAGCAGCCATGAATTGCTTGATGTTGAGATGCACTGTTTGCGTGTTTTGCTGATTGGTTGAAGAACGAATTGAGGCATCGTTATGACAATACGCATGGTTGAATCAGTGATGTGGTGGTGTACATGAAGCTGTGAATGTAATGAAGGCGACGATTAAATCGGTTGAATGATTGCTCTGTGCATGGGTGGCACTGAATGGTTGATTTATGAATCGGTTGAGGAAGGCAATGCAAAATACCAACAACAGTCATGGGACTTGCAGATTTTCCGCACCATCATGGTCATGGCTCTGTGTTTTGGATCTTTGACTGCTGCACTTTCAAGAGTCCCTGCCTTCAAAAACAATATTCAAGTTGTTTGCCACATCGTTATAGTCCAAAACTGTGCAAGTTTCTTGACGATTCGATCCATTGATGAATAAAACCATGGACAGCACAGATGTTGGGCATTTGGCAGTGCGGAAGGGCACCTGTATGACCATGTATCCACAGCAACTGCACTCCTGTTGCTACCGTAGCCACAAATCTTGGTTGAACACAGTGCAGTCACATATTGTTGCCATATGCATCATCAGCCACATGTCAGTTGCGTGTTAATATATGTGCCCAGCCATTCTGAAGTGCAGTGTTTATGCCACAGACTCAGAGCAGTTATGCAACCAACAACAGCGGCGAAAATGTTCCATGCACAAAAATCCTTTCAACCCCAGGTTCACGAGAAGTTGCCTCAGATTATGTGGCTGACTTCCATGCTTCAATATTTCAATGCCGTTTGAGACTGTGGCCACAGACTCAAACTGCACTGTGCAGCCTGCACCAGACCGAGTGGACCACTGGCAGCAATGATTTGACTTGTTTGATTCTGTAGGTGTTCCAGTTGAGGTAGTCATCAAGAATGCAACTGGTGGCATGTTCCCTGATATCAGAGCTGTTTTGAGCAGAGCATCACAGCCTGCATTACTGGATCATCAGCAGCCCAAACGTGGACTGCGAATTTTGATGGTTTGGCATGGATGCAAACTTCTCTGAGCATTGGTCCTTTGGCAACATGGATAGTGGTGAGCCGCAGCCCTTGGAGATCACTTTTACTTGACACCAGAAAGTTACCTTGGTCGATGATATCCAGTAAGACCTCATTCTTCTTGTGCTTGATGCCTTCGCTTCTCCATCCAACAGAACCTGTGACTTGTAATGTAGCATTGGCTTTTCCTTTTTCTTTCTGCAACGGCAAACATTGCAAGCGCGCCAACCATCAGTAACATTTGGATAAAATCCCAGAAACCCAGCCTCATCCTAGCATCATTGACTAGCTGCAAGGATCTGGGACAATCTGAAAGGTGCATTTGCCACAGGGTTTGCCACAAGGTTACCAAATTTTGATGGAGAAAGCTTGCATTGGGCATAGTTATGTTTGATGCAACTGCTAAGTCATAGTGCGACGCTTTGCTTTTACCTTTTGCTTTTACCTTTTGCGCAACTCCACAAGGGATTTTAGGAAACACTGATATCTGGGAATTAACTGTTGGTGCATACAGAGTGGTTACTGCGTCTGTCATGATTTGTAGACCAAGCGTTTCACCTGCATTTTAGGTGTTGCTGGATGCAGTGAAGGCAACAACGGTGTTCACACAACATTTGCACCTCCTATCTTAGCACAGGAATGCCAATAGTGTGGTGAGCGCCGTGCCGCCAGCGCAGCGCCCTTCTGTCCAGGCATGTTTCTGTCGCAGGTCTACTCATGTCACGCCATCAGCACGCGGTGCAAGCCGCAGTTTGACTGTGCTGGCATGGCGCACACTCACCCCTGTTCGCGGCACGCATAATTGTTGCTGCGCTGCGCCCGCTGTCCTGCGGATTTGCACTTTCGCTCCCCTTGATCTTGGGGCAAGGCGAATGGGTTGTCACATGGAGGCAGGCACTGCAAAATGCGTGAAAGGTCGCGCGGCCAGCGTCCAATATCACGCTTGAATCTCCGCACCCAGAGCGGCACTTAGTTTTCCATGTCTGAACGGGGCGCACTGGGAAATTGAGGCGTTTGGCAAGGGTGTTTTCACAACAGGCGTTGTGCGGCTGCCCTCCTGAAATTGCGGGCGAGCGCGGAAGGAATCGCGGCCAAGGTGGAGGCTAGTGGGGGGCCGCGGGGTGGCAACGGGAGCAGTGATGCTCACCTGGTATGCTGGCGTCTTCGCGTGCTGGTTCTCCACTCGGTGCGGCTTGGTGTCCCTTGCCTCCCTCGCGTGGCGTCGTGCCTGCTGGCTGCTGAGTCTCCACTATTGCTTCTGCTGCACGCGCGCTCTCCTGCCCGCGGCCACAATCAAGTCGGCGTCCCCGCGTCCGCCTTTAAGAGGTCAGCGCGAGAGCGCGCGTCCCCTCACCGCGCTGAGTCGCCACGCGCGTCCCAGTCAGGTACTGCCACCGCTCAGCGCCGCTGTCCTTCACGCACTGCGCGCTGAGGGCATCCCGTCATGGCGCTGGCCCGCGGCCCAGTCCAAGAACGCGGCGACCGGCGCGAAGCGCGCCTATCGCGAAACATACGTCGCTGGCCTTTTGCGCGAGGGGGCTGCGCGCACGAGCGCCAGGCTGCGGCGCGACCAGCGGGGCCCATTTTCGTTTTTGAATCCGTGGGTGGGGTGTGGCGTCGAGCCTCGAACCACCGCAGAAATGGCGTCCCAACGGCGAATCTTCCAGCAATGAGCCGGTCACGCACGAATTGAGACGCTCGCCCGTCCGAGCTAAACTCGACGGCGAAGTGCACCCACAATGGGCGTCTGTCAGCGCGGCATGTTCTCCACTCAACGGGGTACAATCCCCGAAAGATACACACACACACATCAGCGAGGTGGGCCCAAGGTTCGCAGTTGTTCGTTACAAGAGAAGCCGTGTGTCTTTAAATACCCAAGCCGCTGGTGCGGCACCGTTACCCAGGGTTCCCTGAAAGGTCCCCTCAAATCCGTACAAGGTACGAATGTACCTTTTACCCAGGGTAAACTTCCCACGCTTCAAGGTACTGGACGCTCCGGTCTAAGTACTAATCTGCGTTACCCAGGGTATCCTTTCCCTCCGGAAGCCGCGGGGTGCGTTACCCGGGGTCCCTAACCCGTGGCTGCCTTACCCATGGTATCCTTACCCGTCCTAAGTCACCGGCTGCCTTACCCATGGTACCCTTACCCGTCCTAAGCTACGGGGATCGCCTTTGGCGCTCAGAATTCTACTACACTCGTCAATTACCCAAGGTATTCGGTCCGACTCTCCTTGCCGGGGCGCAGCTCGCGGTGTGACGCACTCTCCAGACTTCCCACCTCAGATCCAAGGTCGAGCCCGCTCTCCTCGGGGGTCAGCTCGTCCTCCTGGCACTTGGCAGCAGCTTGTACAGGCGGCACGTTATCATTTCTCCAGCATAGGTTCATGGATCCGTCTTCCGTCCTCAGGGCCTCCGGTTCAAGGGTGCTGGGCAACACTTTTCTTCATGGGACACTCTTGCATGGCAGCTCGCATCCGGGATACGGTTGCTTCATCGTCGTATGGGCAGGACACCACCTACAGCCTTCACAATTACTGCAGAACACGCATAGACTTTCCTATAATTCAGTTAGCATACGCAATTAGTCCCCAAGGTACCTGGTTCAGGCGGGGTACTCAGAAAATCGCCACAGCTGTGGCGTCGCGCCCCAACGAACCCTCACGCGCCCTCGCGTGAGTTCCAAAAAAAAAAATTCACACTTTTTCGATCCCCGGAGACTTGGGGTGTTAATCCGCTTGCAGTCAGACAGACGTATGACCGTGTTTACAGACAAAGACACATGGTGAAGCATTTGACGTGACAAGACTGCCTATCCTACGTCAGACAGGATTACCCGCCCAGCTTCCAAATCCGATGAACGTTTGTCCTAGTCCCGGCATTCTAATCCATTTTTCTTTTTAACAACAGACTGTCCCAAAGGGATCACGCCTGTTCGGTGTGTTTTTATCCCATCCTGAGACACATACAAGACGGCACAGTACAGCCAATGTAGATTGTCACCTCAATTAAGGGACAATCAATTCAGTACATGATCACCTCAGACTGGTGATATGTAAGGTGAAATTGAAGGTGAAGGTCGCATCAAAGCATACTCATTGAGCATCAAAGCATACACATTGAACCCGTTCACAGCACAGGGTTCAGGCTGAGGTCCGTGACATTCCCCAGTCAGACCAGGGAGTATTATATTGGTCCGTTCATTGCAGCCTCAATACTGCATATCCGCCTCGTTTTTCTACCCCATAGTCTTTCCTCAGCAGATCGCCCAAATTGGGTCCCATCTACTTCGCATATTGTTACAAGGGCTGCCATATCAGGTCCCGCCCAGTCAGAATGTTTTTTTTTTTTTTTTTTTTTTAGTCAGACTGCCCAACGGGTCCCGTCTGTCTTGGCAGGTGGGGCCCCTGCGTGAGTCGCGTCTTCGGAAGGGCCGTCTACTGGTCTCCCTCACTCCTGTTAATCTTTTACTATCTTCCCTTCTTTTAACCAGATTTCTCATACTGACTGAGTGGTGATCAAAATCGTATCCTAATCACCTGGGAAAGATCGTTCCCGTTTGTCGCTTGCTAGTATGCATCTCCAGAATCTCCAGAATTAATAGAAAATGATTTTACCCTTCTGTTCAATCCCACCCTCCTGGTTTACCCAGTGAATTCACCCTTACTACTGACTCCCCAGAAAGGCGTAGTCATGGGACATCAGAGTTGGGTGACCGGCCATATCATTCCCTGACCCCTGCTATGTTACATTCACAATTCCAGTTCTTACCATGGCACGCTCGTAGTTCCAGCTCTGGTCTCGTCACATTAGGAAGTCTAGCTCCAGTCACTTCTTGTAGTTCCTGTCATGCTGAATTAGTAATTCCGGTTCCTTCCACCCTTGTGGTCCCAGCTCCAGCTACGCCGAGTTAGTAATGTAAGCTCCAGTATCCGGAAGTCTATTACTCATTAGGTGCAGGAACGGGATCGTCATCGGTAGGGGAGTACTCCGGGCTGCTGTCCGTCTGCCATCCGGATTCGTCCAACGCGTAATCGGCGCTACTTGGCAGATCAGGGATGGCTACCCTTGGCAGCTCCCCTGCCGTCCCTGGATCTCGTCCTGACGGCTCGGATTCCGTTCGCAAGTCGATGACAGAAGATGTCGTGCGGTCCGGAGTGTCTTGTAGATGCCTTCGCCTCCGCCTTGGGGAGACACGTCCTTCTGGGGACCTTCTCCTGGATCGGGGCAGTTTGGTCAGGGTAGCTCCAGTACCGGTCGCCCTACTCGGTGATGAACTTGACGTAGGCGAGGTCATGGGAGGCAGCGTGGGAGCCAGCCCACTTCGTCTTCCGATCGTTCTCCGCGACGTAGGCGAGGGCGGGGGACTTCCTGATGACGTCATGGCCTGCGAGGGGGTTCGAGAGGGCTGCGAGCGACCGGATGACGGCGACCTGGAACGAGACGAATTATTGACGTCTCTAGGGGGCGTCAGCCCTTCCAGACCGGCGACGGTTACGTAATAATCGTCCCAGATTTCGTCACCCGGGGCGCGGCCATCGTTTAATTGTGCCCATAATGCAGCCCCGTTAATGGTATCATCCTCTTGATATCCCAGGTAGTCTTTTACCCATGCTGAAAACATGAGGTTCTGGGGTCTTTCACGAAAGCGTGCCTGTACTCGCTTCCCTTCAACAGTCAAGGAATCGAGATAGGTGTCATGGGCACACTTGGGACAATGGTGGAATCCACCATGTTCCGACTTCCAGCCAGGTTCGAATTCGACCAGGAGCTGAGCCTCTTCTGGGGATAATCCCAGCAGGGCGTCCTGTCGTGGAAAGATATGAGTAAGCGGGGGTTCTATCCCCCGGTCTGCCATGTACGTAATGTACTGGTATTTGTAGAAACAAAGGGCGACAGCCCTCCTTTCTGTCCGGAAGCAAACGGTGTGGTACGAGCACCCCAAAGAAAGGTACTTTTCGCCAGCTCGGACCTGGTCCTGGGAACTCCCCTCAGCGGGAATCATGTCGATGGGCGTTCGCTTATTACATATTACGCAATGGCAAGCTTGGGCTGAGTCATAGCCCTGCTGCGCTGTGAGTTCTCGGCTAATTCGTTGGGCCATTGAAAACTGGCTCCGGGATGCAGCTGCGCGAGGCGTACTGAACGGCCAGCGGAAGGATCCCAACCGGGGGGCAGTAGCGGCGCATACATTCAAGTGACCAAACATCGCTGCTACAAATTCGCCTGACATGGTCTGTCCCTCGCGAATGTACCCAGTTTCGGTGAGCTTGGCCAGTTTAATCCAACTGGTCACAAACCGCAGGGTATTCCGGGCTCGCATGGTCCAGTCCTCATCTAAGCGTGAGGGGGCCAATAAGGGTGTTTGAGTGTCCTCTGTCTGCCGAATTAACTCCCCTAATGAGGGCTCCATAGGCCCTAAAGGGCTACTGACCATTGGTAAGGGAGCGCTCATAGGGGTGGCATCAAACTCACCCCCGACATTATGCAAGCCCGACGGTATTTGGATTTGTTCCATAGGGTTAGTCATCCCTTCAGCCCCTGGTTCTGCTATTCCTCCCTCATCATTCCCAACTTCAGTAATTGGGGAGTATGTGGGACTGACGGGTGATGGGGGTCCAGCCCAAGAGGTCCCCCGATCCCGTTGGGGCGTTTCCTCTCCCCTGACCGGCTGTACTACTTCCCCGGTTTCATGGGGGCCGCTGTCCAGTACCTCGGGAGCTATAGCTCCTAACATTTCAGAATCGACCTGGCTTGCCAGCGGTAAACTATCGGCTGGAACGTCCATTGTTGGCAAGTCTATCCTAAGACCCGTTGGTGCCATACTTGGTGTAGCATGGGAGGCACATAACCTCTCCTTGGTCACCGGACAATAGCTTGGGGACGTAACAGACTCCCCCACATTCACGGCACTTTCGGTTGCGATCACCCTTTCTCCAAGTCCCCCCCACGTCGGATCGCTTAACGGGGATAGTAGACTGGGCTCCGGGGCTGGCCACCGGTGGCCGGGCAATGTCCGTTGTGGCCATAATGGGTCGGAAAGAGTTCCCCGTTGGCTTACTATATTGGGTGTCAAAACGGGAGTCGAACTCGTCAGGCCACCACTGGGTGACGGGAGCACTGAGGGAGGTAACGGAGCAGTATGACGTGGTGGGGGGCACACTGACACCAATGGGCACGCATTTGTCAAATTGCCCGAATTCGTTACCATCATTGGGCCCGACAGGAGAGGTTCCGTACGGATCTGCTCGCTGACTACGCCGGAGAGTGGCGAGGAGGTCCTGGGGGTCCTCAAGGAAGGGTCCTCCATGCCCGGCAACGCGAACGCGTTGGCGCTCGCCGCAGGCGCGCTCATACCCGTAGGGTGGGCCAACGACGCGTCCGGAGGGGCGGAGTTGTACTCGCGTTCGGCCAGCAATTCCGCCTCGGTAACCTCGATTCGTTCGCCGCCCGTGCGCTCCGCGGGGTCGGCCACTCCTTCGCTCGCCATGACTGCATTGCGTGTCGCTGTCTCCACGGGGGCGACCGGGTCGGGGCGGCGCGGCACCCATTGGGCCGGATACACGGATGGCCATTGGGGCCTGGGAGTCATCCATCCCCAGTGCATGTTCGGGTTCATGAGGCCCGCCGGGCGCGGTATTGTCGGGGTCGGGGCCGTCCTTCTTGTTACCGGACTCCCCAAGTTTCCCGGCATCACTGGGGTCATGTTCATCGGCCAAAGACTCCATAGCGCGTACATGGGTGGCTGCGGAAACTCTGCCTGAGGCGCGTGTATCGTGGGAACCACCGGAGGCGTCATGGGCGGCATTTCCGGCAGGACTCCGCTTGCGCTTGGGTCCCCCAGTGGGGGCATGCCGAGCGGAACGTCTAGGGGCGCGTTCGAAGGAGACATCCGTACTTCCGGTCCACGACTGAGGACATACCTCCTGGTCCCTTGGGCTGTCGGCACTTCGGCGTACAGGACTTGTTGTCCGATCGTCTGGAACTCCCCGTTCTCCACCCGAGTCCGCACTATCCATTCGGCTACCAGCATTCCCTCCTCCTCGTTGGCGCTCGACAATGAAGAGGGACGGGGGATCATCCCCAAAGGGGATTGCTCCGATTTCTTGGGCGGGTCCACTTGGCCGATGGGGGCTGGGGCGGTCCTGCTCTTCGTCACGTTCTGACGACTCTCGCCCGTGTGGCGTTGGTCGGGAGAGTGGCTGATGGTGTCGCCAGACCTCCGCGCGTGCAAGTTTATATCGGTCGGGGCCGGGAAAGAGCACGGGTATCCGTTCCGGGGTGCGTTACCCTGGGTAACTGTGCAGGGTAAGATTACCCCGGGTTCGGGAAGGTGGCGTTTTCCCTTGCAAGTACAACCCTGCGTTTCCCCGGGTAATTCAGTGGGTAAGGCGCCCGTCAGTCCCTTGTCCGGACAGCTTGTCCTATTAGGTCTGACTGGTTGACCAGCTTGCGAGAAGGTCATAAAACTGCCCTACATCGTCGGATGGGCCCTGTCCCGTGCTTGTCAGTGATCTATATAGTTTACTTCGACCGCCCAAAGGCCAGGGGGTCTATTCCAATCATGGTCATTCAGAGGGTGGTAACTGCACGGGATGCCTGTTTGGTCAGTCGGGTCATTGTTTTGGGCGGAACTACAGCGGAATTCCGATGGTTTACTGATGATGTCCACTAGTTGTTAGTAGGGAGGGGGGACATACTGGTTAGGCCCTATATGTATCGTTTAATCTAGCACCCCTATTTGTGTTTGTAAGGGGCGGCATCATCTAAAGGTATCCATTCCCCTCTGGGACACCCTATTACCCTTAGTTTTGATCCAGGTTCATCTATTTTTACTACTTTATAAGGCCCGTCCACACTGGTATCGTGTCGGTCCCTGGGCCTCTTCCTAACCAGCACCCAATCCCCAATGTTGGCCATCCGACGGCCGCCCTTTCTGGAGTGGGCCCTTTGTTGTCTAATTTGAGCCTGAACGATGTTTTGCCGGGCAGCGGCCTCCCACTTTTCCAGTCGTTCCCGTGGAATCAGCAACCGATCCTCTGGATCGGGATCATGATTACCCATATCTGGGTCTTTAGTAAGACGTGGGGATCGTCCAAAGGCTAGCTCGTAGGGGGTGAGCTGTGTACTGCTTTGGCTTGAGATGCGCAAGCCACGGGCCACCCGTTGCAGGACTTGATCCCACGTACACTGAGGATTTTCCTGAAGTGCTATTTTTACCTTTTCCTCTATAGTCTGATTACAGCGCTCCACTAACCCGTTAGTTTGGGGATGGCGCTTTCGGGCCTTACGATGTCGCACGGAATACGCCGTAAGCATTTGATGTGTGTGGCCGCCAAATTCGGTCCCTTGGTCCGTTACTACTTCATCGGGATATGGAAACCGACACAGAATATTGTCTTCTATCCACGCAGCCACTACGGCTGAGTTACGGACAGCCAGTGCTCCTACTTCTACCCATTTAGTAAAGTAATCTATGGCGACTATGCAGTATCGCGCCCAAGGATGTTGCTGAAATGAACAAATGAGATCAATTCCCCAACGGCCAAAGGCCCGGGGTGGCGGCGTTTGTACCAGTCGTGGGGCCAAGAAGAATGCAGGTCTCACTTTTTGACAAGCCTCACAAGACCGTATGTGTCGTTTTACGTCAGTCTCCATATACAGCCAAAAGTACTTAGCTGTTAAGATGGCTTGTTGGGTCTTGGCAATGCCGGCATGGGCAGTCTGTTGATGGCATCCTTCCACGATAATAGGTCGCTCCACCGGTCGGGGCAGTTTGAACATGTGGCCTCGGTGCCGCACTTGTAAAGTTGGCTCCTCCCAAGTATAGCGCTGGGCCCGTTGTCTCAGCCGTTTCCGGTCCTCCGCAGTAGCATTTTCAGGATAGTTACCCTGTTGCAAAAATGTCAGTAATGGAACATCTTCCCAAGGTTCGGTGCCTTCTCCAAGAGGGGCATCCTTACTCTCGGGTGATAAAAATTCCTCTTCTTCTGTGGAAATTATTATTTCCTGTCCTAGCAGGGGTGTGCTGGACTTAACCATTTGAGCTTCTATTGACTCAACTTCTTGAGATTGTTTCTTTCCTTCCGAATCCGAGGGGGAAGCTGGCTCGGCGACCTCTGTTTGGAGGGTATCCGACCGTTCTGAGTTTTCCCCTAGTGTGACGGGGCCTCCGCCACCTTTAGGATCTATGGGACTTTCATGGAAACGAGGTCCGGTTACCAACCAAGGATTCAGAACGGCATTATCCGTGTCTGGCTCCCGAGTGACCCCTTCACTGTCCCTGACCACGTCGGTCCACACCTCTCGACGGGTGGTGACGGAATCTCCAATCCTTACTAAGTTTGTACGTTTACCAGACGTTGTGACAGCTCTAAGAGCTGTGTTCCATCCCCTATTGGCTGGACGTATAACAGTTATATCGGTATCCGCTCCTGTTTCCTTGAAGTCATCGGCAGACCAGTCATGTTCAGAAAGCTCTTCATTAAAGTCGTCCTCAATCCCCTCCCCTTCGGGTTCCCGACCTAGTAACGGCAGGGAATCCCCCGGTCCGGGTTGTGGATCCCGGCCGGCTTCTCCTTGTGAGCTAGGGATCATCTTCCCCGACCCCTTCGGTTGGGGCAGGGCTGGTTGAGGGGAGATGGGACAAAGCGTCTACATTGGCGCTTTGTCGGCCTGGTCGATACTCTATGGAAAAGTCGAAGGCCTGCAGCCTTAGAGACCATCGTAAAAGATGGCCTGTGAGTCCAGTGGTTGTCATGAGCCAAACGAGGGCTCTTTGGTCAGTCTATAGTACGAACTTCCTGCCGTACAGATACGGTCGGAAGTATTCAACGCCCCAACGAGCGGCTAGACATTCTCCGGTGACGGGGGCGTAGTTCCGTTCACTGGGACTGTTGCGTCGACTGGCATACGCCACCACAGCTTCTCCGTCCTCATATTTTTGTCCGAGGATAGCTCCAATGGCTTCCTTGGACCAGTCCGTCTGGACATAGAACGTGCGAGTGAAGTCAAGAGCTCGTACGACAGGCGAGCATGTTAGGGCTGCCTTGAGAGCTCGGAAGGCTCGGTCGCACTCGTCTGTCCAGGCCCATTGGGCCGATTTCTTTAGCAGCTGAGTCAGAGGGGTAGCTGTGCGAGCAAAGCCCTTAATGAACCTCCTATAATAGGAGGCCAACCCCAAGAAAGCTCGGATATCTCTGACGCCTTCAGGGGTGGGTACCGCTGCCACGGCGGCCACCTTTTTTGGGTTGGGTTTCACAGTTCTGCCACTAACTATGTGGCCCAAGTAGAGTAGTTCTGTGAAACAAAAATCGGACTTAGTCGGGGATACCCTCAACCCGGCCGTGAAGAGCAGGTCAATGACCTCAGCTAGGACCGTTAGGTGCTCTTCGAAAGTAGTGGTGAAGATGATTATATCATCTAAATACACCATAACGGTTTTCCAAAGCAGATCCCCAAGCGTTTCGTCCATTAGGCGCTGGAAAAGGGCTGGGGCACCGCACAGCCCAAACGGAAGTCGGGTGAATTCATACAGCCCAAATTTCGTAATGAATGCCGTTTTTTCGGCGTCCTGATCTGTCAATGGGATCTGCCAGTATCCCGCCTTCAAATCCAAGGCTGAAAAGAACAGGGCTCCTCCCAATGTGTCCAGGGCTTCATCTATCCTAGGTAAAGGATATACATCCTTCTTGGTGACGGCATTAAGCCGTCTATAGTCTATACAAAATCGTGGCGTTCCGTCTGGCTTTGGTACCACTACTACAGGAGATGCCCAGGCAGATTTCGACTTCCGTATAATTTTTGCAGCTAGCATCTTACTAATTTCCTGCCGGATAACCTCATTTTCTGGCGGTGAGAAACGATATGGCCGTTGCTTGATTGGCCGAGCATCTCCCGTAGGGATGCAATCCATTCCCACCCGAGTGGTACCCAGCTCCTGTAGGTTCCACGCAAAGGCGTGGTCCTTGGTAAGGAGCAAGTCTCGCAGCGAGGCTTTTTGGGTTATGGATAAAGTGTCCCCTATTTTCAGCGTGCTCATCCGAGCTTGAAGGGGTAACTTGGGCGGCTCAGGCTTAGATTCGTATTGCACAGCCTTGGCCATCAACACTTGGTCAGCTAGGAGATCACCAGGCTGCCACACCTAGTGGGAAGCAGCCAGAGTTTCGTTCCCGTCCTGGAGACCGGCCATTATAGCGGCCCAATCATTGTGTATGTTTCCAGGGTATTTCCCTTGTATTTGCTTCTGCAGCTCCAAAACGATTTGGAGTCTTTCTACTGTAGTAAGGCCCTGTAAGGGCTCTGAAATAGACGGGTTATTATCTCTCTTGTCAATCTCTATTGGGGAAATTGGGAACTCTTCCCCATAGGGAGGTTCCTCAAGATCCGCGACGAATACTTGTTCCCGGTACATTTCCCGAAACTGATGCTCTCGATGGGACCACACAATTCGCCGAAAAGACTGTGAATTACATGGATCAGTTGGTTCCATGGTCCGGCATCTAGGAAAATTAGAAAAAGGGGCATGGTACTGCCCGTTAGGTCCACATCCCCAGGGCGGCTTGTTGTCCCAATCATAGAAAAACTCAGTATCACTCTTCCGGCTTTCCCCAGGGACCTCAGTGGCGCCAGAATCCGACTGGGTCCCATTCAAAAATGTTCCCTATCCCCTTGCTGCTTAGCCCGCACTATTTCGCTAAGGTCCGCCACCGTGTCAGCCAGGGCCTGTAGAGTACTCTGCACGGTTTCGGAAATTGGGGCAGCAGCTTCTGTCTTCGTAGTCATGGGCAGCGCATCCACCGCTTCTATCCAGGGGCGAAGTGGGCGCTCCATTGTGATCACACCCAAAAGGGTGCCTGCTGTAAACACAAACTTGGCTGAACCATGATTGTGTAAAATTACCGACAGCTCCGTTTTGTACAACGGATCGAATGTGAGGGGTTCAAGTACTACCCTCCGTTCAATAATCATGTCAGGATGTCCATGCACCCGCATGAGAGTCCCCTTTGGAGGGAAGAACTGATATCCAGTGGGGATGGTGGCAGACTGTCCTGCCGGTATTTCCCCATCTACGGCAGCGTATATTGGGTATCCGGTTCCTTCATATCTGAACCGGAACGGTGGCACAGTATCTCGTACACGCCGCACTGCAAGTTGGGGGCTCTCCCGAGCACTAGGACCCTGACGTCCTTCCCGTCCATTCCGATTTTCTCTGCCAACTACCATAAGGCAGGCCTCCTCGGGTACATCATCTATCATAAGACATAGTTCTGGTGCATCTTCGCAGTTGTTTTCCCACTCCCAACTACCAATTCCATGCTCGGTCAATGTACTGGTCAGCCCAGTGTATAGTGATTGCCCACTTACATAATCCTTGCCATGTCGCTCACTCCCGTCAGGTAGTACGTAGCGGCACATGGGGCACTGAGTCCAGGTGTCCGCCTTTCCGAAGAAAGGGTCGTCATGATCCATACAAGTCCTTACGAAAGAGCGCTCCAAAGTGGGAGTAGCCTTGGGATCATCCGGTCCCCCGACAGCCAAGGGGTCGTAATTCTGGTGCTGTACATGGCCAATAGATAGGGGCCCGTACTCGTAGAAGGGCCCAGAGTACCTTTTCCTGGCACGGGGATTCCTGCGGCACTGGTTTGTACAACCATCTGGATCAGTGACCTTAGGCTGACCACTCCGATTTGTACTTCTCAGTTGAGGTAATTCGGCCAAACCGGTGATCCCGTTTTTATGGGGAATACGGGAAATTGGCCTTAGGGGAACTTCCCAGGGCCGTCCTGGTGCCACTGGCTTAGTAACCTGTGCTGCCACTACCTTAGGATCCAGCACCTTCTTCAGGACCTTCTTGGAACCCACAAAGGGGATAGCTTGAAGGTTACCCCGAATGTTACCACGATCTGTTTGGGTTAGAGAGGCGGCCACAGTCGGTCTGCTTGGGGCAGACACCGTTACTTTCCCTATTGCCCCATGCTTTACCGCGCGGTCTGGCGGGCGGATGTGATATATCATCCGGGCGCCTGTGGGGAGCCACGGTGTCAATGCCAACGTACGGAACCCCTTCATCTGGGCGGTACACTGTGACCATTCGCGCATCCGCTCCTGGTTCCCCACTCTTTTTGCTCCGTACTCATTTCTGGTTACCCTGGGTAAGACAGTTCCGCAAGAAGGGCGCGCCACTGTCTCAGGGCGAGCTTGGGAGCTCGACTTCGAGGTAACAGCCACCAGCCAAGCAACCTGACAGAGTGTGGACTTAAGGCATTCGGAATTGCGGTATAGGCATTCTAGCGTACGCCCCAACGAAGTGGGCCCGTCCCCAGTGAGTTCCTTGAGGACTGTATTGGCGTCGCGCCATACCTCTTCTGGTCGTGAGGGATCCGGGACCAGCGCCAAGTCGCACTCCTGCTCCAAGTCCAGCTGTAGCGCCACCCTTTTCGGGAGTCCCAGCGCCATCTCATCCTCGCGTATGCTCCGAAGGTAGTTGTATTCCTTGCGGAGCCCCATGGCCAGGGTCAACCAATCTTGTATGCGGTCGGCAGGTACCCATCGGACACCCGGATTCCAGCACCCCGGTATCTGGGCCACTCCGCTTCCTTCCCCTACAAACACACATCCTGGCCCGGGGCGTTGGTCCGTCCAGAAAAGTCCGCGCAAAGCCATCGGGTCCGTAAAGGGCTCGTCCTCCCCAACTCGTTCAGGGATGCGACCCGAGAACACATACCCGTATTCTCGGGCAATGGTCGTATAAATCTGCCACCGCTGCTTTCGCAATTCCAACAGCATCTTTTGGGTGTCCTCGGCCAGTTCAGCTCCTGGCGGGAGGTCGGGCCATGTAGCGTATTGGGCGGAACGGTCCCAGATACGCGCGGGGTCCATGCGCACCCGTGAGCATGCCACCTTGGGAGCATTCGGCTCGGCCATATCGGCTAGGCAGTAAAGTCCAGAGGCGTGCAAGGTTACCAGCTCCACTTCCTCTCCGTCGGAGTCTATAAATACCTCGCAGGTGGTGGGGACGTCCCCGTCGGGAAGGGTGGGGTCCTCAAGGAGGATGACTTGATCGGACTCGCACTCACTACTAACCCAAGATTCGGGTGACGAAGAGTTTCTCCGGTCATATGGGTCTTGAAAGGGCGGTACGGGAGCTCGCCTTACCCTGGGTAAAGCACCTTGGGTAATTCTGCCCTGTGACCAGTCAGCCGGGTTGGTGGGGTAACTTTCCCAGGGTAATTTCTGGAGGGTTTCCCTTGGTAAGAGCGCCGCCGAGTTCCATCGGTTGGCCACCATCAATGGTTCTGCTGGGGTTCCTGTGAGAGGGAAAGAAGGTGCAATCGCTTTTCCATCATAGGGCACCAGCTGGGGAACGGGGGTGTCAGGTCTTGGACACTTGTCCTCCTCCCCTTTCGGTTTGATAGCCTCCTTGTCACAGGTGATACTAACAGAGCTTACCCGGCCACATTTCTTCTCAAAAGTGAGCGTATTGTTATTGAACCAGACCTCCGCTTTAGCGGGCTTCAGCCAGTTGACTGCCAGGAGGAATTCATAAGTCTTAGTTCGGACCACATGGGCTCCCACCATGAGGGCGAGGCCCCCAACTTGGACTTTCAGCTGCGGAATGTAGCCGTCAGGGGTCTTGACCTCCCCTGATGCCAATCGAAAACGTGATATAGGGGGTAATACATTAGACAGAATCCCCCATTCTTCCGCTTTCCTCCAGGCAAGGACACACTGGGTAGCTCCAGTGTCCACAATTGCCCTGACTTTGTGTCCCTCAATTCGGACCTGAGCATAGGTCACTGTGTGTACGGAAGCTCGTCCCCTGGAGTCGATCTCCTCAGCTTCCATCATCACATTCAGGTCACCCAGGTCACTATCCTCCGCCATTCCTTCCTCCATGGCCTCATCAATGGAGGGCAATCCTGGGATTTGTGGAATTTTTGCGCCCTTGGGTTTTATCAACATTAAGCCACAGTACGCATCTTCCCAGCACTTAGGAACTTGTGCCATTAGGTCTTTGGTGTGTACTGTCTGGGTGGCGTTACTAATATAGCTCCATGCGCTGAGTGGATAATGCTTGGGGGGTTTGATATTCCGTACTACCACAACTCGTCGGCGGGTCTTCGAGGCGCCGGACTCGGCTTCCGTCCTTAGGTCGACGGTTTCAGGGCCTCGGGACTCTTTGTCAGTCGTATGACTGGTTGAGCGAGTTGGCTCGTCCCCATCTGGCGTGTCTGGTGGCTGGCCCATGTTCAGAGGATCACGACTCGTCCCTGGCATCCCGTCGGATGACGGGGGTAGGGCCTTAGAGGCCAGGCGACTAGACGTTCGGCGGGGAACGACCTTGGGGGTATCATCCCGCCGAGTTCCCGCCTGTCGCTTAGTGGGGGTCGGCTCCTCTGCAGTAGTACGCTTAGCCATCAAGATGTCACTACCGTCTGTTTCCTCCTCCCTTGCATACTTGTCAGCTGATGGGGGGTCAAATCGGTAATCCCTATGTTCCCACATGCAATGATGCTCCGAGGGGAGGGAGTCGTCCGATTCAGAGGTGTCTCCTGAGCTACTAGTTGACACGTCCTTCCCGACCGAGTGGGCCCTCTGACTGGCCTTTTTCGAGTGACATCTCCGCTCGGTTTTCGTTCTTTCTTCGGTCATAGCCAAATGGGCCTCGTCGGCCTCATCGCTGGTGGACCTATCTTCGTCACAGTCCCGTGTATTGTGGCCAGCACTACCGCAGTTATTACAGAACAGCCGCTTCTTCCAGCGAGCCTTTTCCACCGTTCCCTCTGACTGGTGGGCTTTCAGGTTCTTTTGTAAAGCCTGATCCAGCTTTTTAATCGTCCTTTGCAACGATTCTGTCGACCCTTCATCGGAGTCGTCCCCGTCCGCCATATAGGCGCGGCTCCTTCGCTTTTGGTAAGCCTTGGCTCGACGCAGCCAATCCTCTCGGCGGATGCTACGTTCCACCACATCGGATAGGGAAGCGTCATCATCGATGTGGGAGCCCACGAATTCCGAGATGTTCTGGGGTAACCCGTCCAGATACACATCGATATACTCAGCATTGGACACGGAGTGTTTAGTGCTCTGCCGAATTCGGCGTCGGAGTGCGAAGAGCGCATCAGCGTAGTCCTGCACCCGCTCGTCCTTTCGCATTCTCCGTTCCCGGAATTGCCGCAGCATTTCGCGGGCACTTCCCAGAAACCTCTTTCGGAATTTGGCCAGAAACTTCTTCCAGGTCAGTCGATGACGCGTTACTGTAAGTTCAGAGGAGCCCGTCGTACCCTCTTGGGGGTCTGCATATTTGGCGAGGAGTTCCTCTGCCCATAGGCCAGCACGCCCTACTAGGTGGGCTACGGCGCGGTTCACGCGAGTGTTATGGGGCCATTGCTGGGTGTCGGCTGCCCGAATGAGCTGGCTGAGCCACCCGGCTGCTTCAGAGCGGGCCAAACCGTCGAATTTGTTGAGCCGGGGCACCCGGTAGTCTTTGTCACGGGCATAGTCCTGTTGGTGACGGCCATGCCGCCTAGAGTCACGACGTTCTTCCTCACTCGAGCTGCTGCTGTTCGATTCCGTGGAGCTATCACGCGATCTGGACCGGCTGGAGCGTTCCTCGGAAGATGAGGATGCATCCCTGCGCCGTCGCTGGTCCCTTCCACGCTTCCTTCGTGGGGAAGTCTGCCGTTTGACAGAGTGGGGCCTTAATTTCCCAGATCGGCTTCGTGGCCGATCACTGTGCTTTCGTGGGCTATGGCGCCGTTTCTTTGGGGAGCGAGTTCGTTCCCTTCCCCTGTCCCGTTTTGGGGATCTTTTCGTACCATCTCGCCTACGTGGCGAAGAGTGCCGTCTGGGGGTACGGCTGTCTGACTCCTTGTGCAAACGTTTTGTTCGGCGACGGGAATGTGACCTCCGTCTGCCGCCATCCGACTCACTGCTGGAGTCGCGGCTTGGTGACCGGTCATGCTTAGCACCTCGCCGGGTTTTAGTTCGGCGACCGTCCTTGGAACGAGAGCGATGCCCCTTTTTCTTTACCGGGGGCGGAGGAGCCACTTCTGGCGGATCTCGCCGTGGGGACCGTCGCCTTGTTGGGAGGTCTCCCTGGGGGACCATCCTTTCCCGGGGTTCCCGGGTATCGCCACGCCCTGAGCGTTCATTGGCCTCCCGTCTCACACACCGGGGGTCTTCATTCTCATCGTTTTCCCTCAACTCCTGGAGTTCCAGTAAGTCGGGAGAGGGCACAGCCATCCGGCCTTCCGCCGAGCGTGCGCGGGGCCGCCCAGCGCGCTCCTCGCGGGCTCGTTCCTCCCGCGCGCGTTCTTCCAAAAGACGTCGGTAAGCACCCGGGCGTCCTGGTGGGGGAGATTGAAGGGAACTCCCTGACCCATTCGCTGTGTGAGGGAGGTGTCCCTCCCTTTCATCATGAATCACAAAGGCGGCATCGCCGCTTCCAATCACCGTCAAAGGGGCCCTATCGCGAGCCACTGGAGCATCAAGAACAGGAATATCGTCCCCGCGCCATTCCGGGGTCCCCCTGCCATCAGAGGAAACTGGACTTCCGTCACGCGCCATTCCTTTGATCGCTCCTTACCTTCACTTTTCCTTACCGTTCGCACAGCACCCAGCGGAGTCCCGCCTCGGGAAACCGCCCTGCGCTCCAAAACCAAGCCTCGAACCACCGCAGAAATGGCGTCCCAATGGCGAATCTTCCAGCAATGAGCCGGTCACGCACGAATTGAGACGCTCGCCCGTCCGAGCTAAACTCGACGGCGAAGTGCACCCACAATGGGCGTCTGTCAGCGCAGCATGTTCTCCACTCAGCGGGGTACAATCCCCGAAGGTCACTCACACACAACAGCGAGGTGGGCCCAAGTTTCGCAGTTGTTCGTTACAAGAGAAGCCGTGTGTCTTTAAATACCCAAGCCGCTGGTGCGGCACCATTACCCAGGGTTCCCTGAAAGGTCCCCTCAAATCCGTACAAGGTACGAATGTACCTTTTACCCAGGGTAAACTTCCCACGCTTCAAGGTACTGGCCGCTCCGGTCTAAGTACTAATCTGCGTTACCCGGGGTATCCTTACCCTCCGGAAGCCGCGGGGTGCGTTACCCGGGGTCCCTAACCCGTGGCTGCCTTACCCATGGTATCCTTACCCGTCCTAAGTCACCGGCTGCCTTACCCATGGTACCCTTACCCTGCCTAAGTCACCGGCTGCCTTACCCATGGTACCCTTACCCTGCCAAAGTCACCGGCTGCCTTACCCATGGTACCCTTACCCTGCCTAAGTCACCGGCTGCCTTACCCATGGTACCCTTACCCTGCCAAAGTCACCGGCTGCCTTACCCATGGTACCCTTACCCTGCCAAAGTCACCGGCTGCCTTACCCAAGGTATTCTTACCCTGCCTAAGCTACGGGGATAGCCTTTGGCGCTCAGAATTCTACTATACTCGTCAATTACCCAAGGTATTCGGTCCGACTCTCCTTGCCGGAGTGCAGCTCGCGGTGTAACGCACTCTCCAGACTTCCCACCTCAGATCCAAGGTTGAGCCCGCTCTTCATTGGGTCAGCTCGTCCTCCTGGCATCCGTCAGCGGCTGTACAGGGTGGCACATCATCAAATCTCCAGCATAGGCTCATGGGTCCATCTTCCGTCCTCAGGGCCTCCGGCTCAAGGGTATTTGGCAACACTATTCTTCATGGGACACTCTCGCATGGCAGCTCGCATCCGGGATACGGTTGCTTCATCGTTGTTTTGGCAGGACACCACCTACAGCCTTCACAATTACTGCAGAACACTCCAACACGCATAGACTTTCCTATAATTCAGTTAGCATACCGCAATCAGTCCCCAAGGTACATGGTTCAGGCGGGGTACTCAGAAAATCGCCACACTTAGCGTCAATTCGACGCTACGGGGGGTGGGGGGTGGGTCCGGACCTATGATGCCAAGTGATTATGTAATTGCCACAATATCGACATAGGGTGGGAAGATACACAAAACCCCACTGATCATCGGCAACAGCTCAGTACTTGTTCGAAAACTGCTTCACAGACTCAATCTTGAATGGAGGCCTGAGAATACTTCAATAGGCAGCCATCGAGGCTGCCACAATCACCCACAATGGCCATGATTACCTCGGTCTGCAGCCCATTACAATCGCTGCAATTCTAGGCATTTGTGTCCCTTAGAAACACCTTGAAATTGTCTAGCTTCCTTACGTAGCGTTGCAGAGTCATCCTGGCATCGACATACCGTATTTACCCGGTATTAGTAGGCGTGCATTGGACCCCCAAAATGAGGGGTGGATACTAATAGTTGGTCATGGATACGAACGCAGTTTAGACCCCTGATCCAACGAGTAGACAAAGAAGTTTTTTAAACATAGATCACGAACATAGATTGTGAAATGCCCCCAAAATGGGCTTCAAATAATGTAAGATGCAGTGCATAGGTAGCAACATCACCAATTCCATGTTGCAATTCAGACACCACACTATTGACAACACCATAGTATTGGCGACAATGCTATGACTGACAGATGTCAGCCTCTTCATGGGAGCCATCGCTCTGGACTTGGGGCTCCACCAGGTGGGGGCGAATGGCGATTGGGGCCAGCAGGGGTTCCTTGGACTGCTCGAGGCGTGTTTGCCTCCGCGATTCGAAGAACGAGGACCGACATGGCCCGCAAAATGCCACAAAGGCTCGTCCCCAATTCGCACAGCTGCCAGGCCGCAAACCCATGGGTCTGTTGTGTGATTGGCCAATCACAGATACCATCAGCTATCCAAGCCGCCATCAGCCCGACAAAGCGCCGGGGCCCAAATCCATCGTCGCGGCGCGGCGCCCCCGGCATGTCTAAACCAGCTTGCGAGGTGCTGTCTCACAACGGCGGCTGCCCAGACCAGCGCCGTCGCTTGCCCGCTCCTGGCGCTGGGCCTTGGGGCTCCCTTAGCTGGCGTCACCAGAGCCCGCTCTGGCCGGCCGGGGAGCAGGTTGACTCAATCTAGAAACCAGGGCGGTTTCGATTTCTCGATCGCTTGTTTGATCGGGCCTACTGGCGTCGGTCGTGGCCCAGCGATCCTGTGCTAGAAACCCCAACGGCAGCCAGCCAACCCGCCGCCATTTGTGGGCTTCTTGCCAAATTCTCCCTCGACGGCATCCACGCCAGCCTGATCGTCATCATCGACGCGCGAATTGCATGGAACGTGGTTTGAACCAGACTGGGCAATGTGGCGCAACACCAGCCGCGGACATCCCTTGCCACTGTCTGCGCGTTCCCTCGTTTCTGCCTTACTGTTCTCCTACACACACACACACACACAATTTTTCTTGCTATGGCGCACTCCCGCTCTTTTTCTGGTGCTGCCTCGCTCCGGGCCGTTACGGCGCGGTTACGCGGCGTCACGGGGGATGCCAACCCGCTTGGCGCCCCCGCGCGACCCCCCGCGGAAGGAACTCCCCCTGGGTTCCACGTTTCCGCGGAGGCGAACGAGTTCGCGAACTACTGCGCCGAGTTGGCGCGTCGGACCAAGCGTTCGCTTGTTGCCGAGTGCCACCGGCTCGGGATTCCGGGGAACATTAACGTTCCCAAGGCGGATCTGCTGCGGCCACTACGGGCGGAGCTTGCGCGGCGGCGAAGGGACGCCGCAATCGCGCACGCAGCGGCGGACGCTGCGACCCAGCCGGTCTACAGGGGGGGCCTTGAGCCGCAGGCCATTCGCGGCTCCGAGCCGCAGGCCATGGATGCCGGAGGAGGACCTGCCCCCCGCGGTGCTGCACCCGGATTCGCCTTGCTTCCCGCCGCCCAAGAGACAATCCCGAACGCCTTCCCATCCGACCCGACGCACGCTGGAGATGCTGCACGGCCGTCCTTGCCGTGCAGCTCCATTCCCGCGGACTCCGGTCCCCCCCCTCGTTGGGACCATTCTCCCGGCGCCGAACGGCGAGACACGCAGGGGGATCTCCCCCGCACCTCCCCGCCGTCAAGGCACCCTCCTGTGGATCCGGGGCACCGCCCTGCGGGCACCGTTCCGCCCGCATCGCGAACTTGCCCCACGCAAGCCATGGATGGCGCGCGGAACGACCACCCCGACCGGATGGACTTCGCGGACCGGTCTACTCCTTCCCCCGCCGATCAGGACCCCTTCAGCGCGGATGCTGCCACGCCCGGCCCCTCCAAGCGCCCGGCCCCCGAACCGGATGGCGACCTCCACGACTTGGAAGCGCCCCCGACTTGGCGACGGCGCCAAACGGGCATGTACCATGCCCAGCTTCAAGCGCGGCGCATGTCGCAGTATGCCGCGTCGGTTCGCCCGGCACGCCTTGACGAACTCCTTGCGCTCCAAGCCAAGCTCCGCCGCCTCAACGTGTGCCTTCGCGGCCTCGTTGACGCCGAAGACGAGACCCAGGAGGACCTGGGGGCGAAGGTCGCCAGCGCCTTGGCGGAACTCGCCGGCGGCCCGGTCCGGACCCGGAATTGCTTCCGGGCCGGACGTTTTTCATCATTGCGCCCCCGCCCGGTCATTATTGCTTTTAATGACCTGGCGACGAAGGTGGCGGTCCTCAGGGCCAAGAAAAAGCTCTATTCGGACGACTGCCCGCCCGACCTGCGGGGCATCAGGGTGTACCACGACCTGTCCCCCATCCAGCTTCGGTGGAAGCTTCTGCTGAGACCGTCCTACGAGTTTTTCCAGGACCAAGGTATCCGTGCCATCTGGAGGAACGGATACAGGCTGATGGCCTATATGCACGGAACTTGGGAGGAGTATATTCCCAGCGAGATTTTGGTGTCTGGAGCCTGTGGTTACTACTAAATGTGTTTCTATGTTTTTCTCTGGCTTTGTTTCGAATGGATTTCTTTGTGTTTTCTAATTAAAAGGGTAGTTTCTTTGGAACTGGTGGAAGCTGGAATCTTGATGGCGAGCCGGGTTTGGACATCCCGTTTTCTTTATTTTCATGGGGACATGCTGCTCTGAACAGATACATGATGAACATTTTGTTGTATCTGCCATGGGTCCCGGGGCTCTCTCCTGCATAGCATCATGGTTCAATGGGGTTGAATAGGAGGATACCAAGCCTCGTTATTGTAATGGAATTTCACACAATTTCACACACACACACACACACACACACACCACTCTCTCCGCGCCCCCCCCCCCCTGGGGGGCGCCGGCCCCTTCGCTCGCCCACGCCCGGCGCGAGTGGTTCTTCGCCTCGCCGCTGGCTGGCCAAGGGCGCCAAGAGGCCCTCGACGTTCTCCCTTCGCTCACGGTTCAAGAAGGCGAGCTCTGCGGCCTTCTCGCGTCTTCCCGCCCCCTCTCTGGGGAGTGGGAGGGGCTTTCGCGGCTCGCCAACTCAAGCCAGCAGGGGACGTTGCGCCAGGCCTTCACTGCAGCCTTGAGCCGCCGCCCGGTTCCCTGGTCTCGCGCGGACCATGGGCAGGGGCCCTTCGAAGTCTGCGCCTACCGCGGGTGCGCGCAAGCCCGTTTCTGGCATTCCCGCGCCCAGCAGCCCCCCTCCCGGAGAGGCCCCTCACGGCGACGATGATCAGGTCGTGGTATGGCACTCGCCGCCTTCCTCCGCCCGACGCCCATCGAGCCCGGTGGACGCAGTTCCCATCTCCAACATTTTCGCACCGCTAGCATCGTACGGCGCGCCAGGCGTCCAAGCGGATGATGCGCAAGCTCAGGATGGGGAGGCCCAATCGGCCAGCGATGCCATGGAGCTGGACGCACTGCGGATTGCCAAACGAGCTGCCAGCGCGTCCCCCCGCGTTTCGCCATCCAAGGCCGGGCCCTCTCAATCGCGGAGGCACTCCCCCCAGTGCCCAGATTTGGCAGCGAGCGAAGCGGAATTTTTAGCAATGGGCATCAACGCGGTCGATTCAGTTGATCTTCAACGGCGCCTATCTAACGAGCTCAAGCAGAAACTGCTGGATTTCGTGCACGCGCTGGGCCTTCCGGGCAACGATCATGAAGCGAAGCGAGTACTGGTAGCTCGCCTGTTACACGCACATGAGCGCCGCATGCGCTCGATGACCGTGGCCCCCTGTCAGGCCGCCCCTCCCCCTTCTCCAGGCACAGAGCATCTCCCTGTTGCCACCACCGACAGCGGCTCCCCTCGCCAGGCTCTACCCTCTCATCGCTCCAAGCGCAGCCGCTCCACGCAGAATGTCTCACCTCCCCACGTCTCAGCGCCACAGCAGCAGGCGAGCATCCCAACGTCCTCTAAGAATCCTCCTCCACGACCTCCTCGATCATACGTGGCCGCCACTGCCGGGACACAAGATCACCGCGAGCATCCTCATCCCCCTCAGTCAGGCGTCCCAGTATCTCAGGGTCTTTGCGACCTTCTGGATCGCACAATGGCGCTTCTACATGGGGCTATCAAGGACGCCCATACCACCTCCGACCCTTCCACCCCAGCGGCTCGTTCACTGGCAGGCCTCGCGGAGGCTGCCGGCCCCTTGGCGGTGGAGCTTCGCGCCGCAAGGGCTGGTCTGGCTGCAGCGGAGGCCCTACGCGCCACGGGCACGTCTGGATTGGCTGGCACATCACCCCCCATCCAGCGCCAGCGGACGACTTTACACGCTTCCTCCACCCGGTCAGGTCTTCCGCAAGGCCGCCTTCGTGAGGCCCATCAGCCCAAGCCTTCCACCGCATGGACCCCTGATCGCTGCGTGACTCTCCACCCCCCGACCGAGTCCATGCGCACTCTTCCGACAGACCTTCCGGGCTTTGCGAGGCGCGCAGAGGCGGCGCTGTCCTCCGCCCTGCCTCACCATCCTCAGATTTCCCTGGAGCTGGCACGTCGGACAGCCAAGGGAGGTTACACCATTCAGGTCCATCCCTCATTGGCCCCAGCGGTACGACGGTTGTCACACCTCAAGATGGCGAACGGCGAGGTATGGAAATGTCATCCACTCCAGTCTGACACCCATTCATCGACTGAAGCACACATCTCATCCAACGGGGACCAACGAGTCCACCGTAACTGCTTCGTGATCCGCGGTGTATGGGTCGATCAGCCCATTACCAGCATTTTACAGGACATCTCGTCATCCAACGCTCACAGGCTGGACATGCCAATGACCGATCTCGTGACACGGCTCCGCAGTGCTACCCGCCTCCAGCGCCGTCTGTCTCACGGCCCTCAGGCGGGCTCGTGGGCCCCTGCGGCTTCAGTGAAGATCACTGCGGACCCAGAACTTGTGGCCAGGATAATTTCGCTGGGATCCATCGTGTTCAACCTTCATTCTCATGAGGTGTCACCGTTCACCTCCACCTCTCCGACGTGTTTTAGGTGCGGGATGCAGGGTCACCTCGCGAAGTTTTGCCGGGGTGCGGCCCGCTGTCGCACCTGCGGTTCTCAGGGCTCGCATGAAACCCGTGACTGCCCTCATCGAGCTGCACGTCCAGGGAACCCCCCCTCCTCCAGTGGGCCAACCACGTCCAGTCAGACTGCTCCTACCTTGCGCAACCCGTCTGGAGCGCGTGGCGCTCCATCCCAGCCATGATCCGAGAGGAGGCTGTTGGGGGGATGGGGGACTCTTTTACATCACCCCAATCTCGTGGACTTCAGGTCATCCATTTCAATCTACGTCGCAGCTTTTTAAGTCTACAAGTCATCACGGACTACGCCAGAACTCATGACATTGACGTACTACTACTCCAGGACATTCCGACAGCCCTCGCGACTTCTCAAGCCTCATTTAATGGATTTCAGAAATTTCTCAGTGTTGGTCAGAGCGCCTCCCCGAAGACTACAGCGGTGTTGGTGGCGAGGAATATTTCTGCCTGGAATATGGGGATTTCATCTCCCCGGGTGACAGGGGTCATGCTGAAATGGGGTACACGTCGGGTGGGACTTCTATCCGCATACATTCAGTCATCTACAGCGCTGGGACTTCAGGAGTTGTACCTTGCCACGTCCAATGCCCTCGCCATCTCCCCATGGCTGTTCATTGGGATGGATTCCAATGGGCATTCCCCCTCATGGGGCCCTGATTCGGTGCGGTGCAATCACGTGGGGCATCAAATTGAAGAATTCTCTATCAAGCACAAGCTTCAGATTCTCAATGACCCCGCTTCACCTCCTACTTTTCTTGCCAACCCCCGCAACTTCTCTTGGATTGACGTCTCCGTTTCCTCACCTACGTTAGCTCGTCTGTGCCAAAGCTGGCAGGTCATCGAGAAAGATTTTCATTCAGACCATTATCCCATTTTGGCGCAATTTGATGTGCACCCTGATCATCGCAAATGTCGCTCTCGTTATGATTGGAAGACTACCGATTGGACCCTTTTTCGCAGTACTTTGGCTTCGGAGCTCAGTCAGCAGGGTACGAATTCTGAAGTTCCTACATCTCCTCATCAGCTCAATCAGTTGATTCATTCGCTTTCTTCAGCACTTCAGACAGCCATTTCAGTCAGCGTGCCAGTCAAGCGAATCACCAAATTCTCCAAGCCATGGTGGTCAGAGAAGATGGCAGAGCTCCGGCAAAACGTCAACCGCGCCCATTTCCGCTGGCTTCGCTCGCGGCTGGATTCTGATCACATGACTTTCATGGAGGCACGTCGTATTTTCAAAAAGGAAATCCGAGCAGCCAAGCGGTCCATGTGGAGGGATTTTGCTGCATCCACCAATGATGACACACTCTGGGATCGATTCCAACGAGTTTCCAGGGGGGCGTCCAATTTTCAGGTGCAGGAATTGGTCGACGCTGACGGTCGCTGGGCCAGAACCGATGACGAGAAAGCTGCAGCCTTAGATTCCAAGTTCTTCCCTCACGACTCGACACCCCTTTCCAGTGAACATCACTCAAAGATTTCTCAGGTGGATCAGTGGTTTGCAAATCACCCTTTCGAGCACTGCCAGTTCCCATCGGTCACATCCGATGAAATTCACAGGACAATCTTGGAGATGCGTGCTTTGGGAGCTCCAGGCTGGGATGACATCACGGATTTGTGCCTTCGTCACTCCTGCGATTTGGTGGTACCCTACATCCGAGCAATTGCCGAGGGCAGTTTACGGCTTCACTGTTTCCCTCCAAGCTGGAAGGAGGCCCAGGTGATCCCATTACGCAAGGCGAATCGCGATCCACACACGCTGGGGGGTTACCGCCCCATTTCGCTCCTTTCGGTGGTGGGTAAAGTTATCGAGAATGTGGTCAAATCGCGTCTTACTCATTGGCTGGAGTCGCACAACCAGCTGTCTCATCATCAATTCGGATTCAGAAGGCAGCGCAGCACTGAATGGGCCATCTGGAACTTCGTCGCTGCCGCTTCCCATGCCTTGAAGAATCGCCGCCAGCTGTGGGTGGTCTCACTGGACTTGCATGCAGCTTACGATACCATCTGGGGCCCTGGATTACTCCTTGCGATGCAAAGGAAAGATATCCCCAGTTATCTCATTTACTGGACCAAGAGTTTCATTACTAATCGATCTGCGTCATTACAAGTTGGATCAGCAGCTCGGCAGCGCCAGTTGGAGTTGGGGGTGCCTCAGGGGTCTCCACTTTCCCCGGTGCTGTTCCTTCTCTACGTGGAACCGCTGCTGGCACAAGTTTCTTCCTACGTGTCCATCCAAGCTTATGCTGACGACCTTCTTCTCTGGCTGGAGACCGATCGCTACCATTCAGACCTTGCGCAGTTACAGCAAGCCTTACATCAGGTGGACTCATGGGCAGCTGATTGGAGGATGACTTTCAGTGTTGACAAATCGTCTGTCATGTGCATCTCACGTCTTCGGAACGCGACCAGCCCTCCTCCCCTGTTTCTTGGAGGCCAGGCCATACCAAAGACTCCATCATTTCGATATTTGGGTGTCATACTCGACAGCAAGCTTTCATGGACCCCACACATTCAAGCGGTAACTACACGATGCTACCAGCGCCTCCGACTCATTCAGAAATTCTGTGGAGTGTATTGGGGCATACACCCATGCATAGCTCGCAAGCTGGTGATGGGTGCCGTCATGCCCCTTCTGTACTACGCAGCTCCGGTTTGGGCGAGTGCTACAAGCAAACGGTCCACACTTCGACCTCTCGAACGAGTCCTGCGGCTTTCAGCTCTTTTGATTACAGGCCTCATCAAGTCCACCTCGACTGACGCAGCCATCTTCCTCAGTGGTTTGCTGCTCCCAGAGCTGGAGATCAAAAGGCGCCTACTGGATTTTTGGCTTCGCATGCTTACTTTTGGTGTGGACATTCGTGAAGATTCAGGGGTTTCTTCAGTTAACTCGTTCTGCGCTCCGGACGACATTCTTCGTGCGGAACTTCATCGTCTCCAACAGCAGAGGGTATTCCCTGCGGACGTCTTTACTACACAGCCCAATGTGGAGAGACGGCTGCTCTGGCCTTTCCCACCCCATGATCATGCGCTGCAGGTGGAGGCCCACTTCCCAGACCGTGCCTCTGCTGCAGTTCTTCTTCGAACAGCACGTCAGCGGGCGTCAGACACTACGGCATGGATCAGTTCAGATGGATCGGTTACCGCAGAGGGGGCAGGCGCTGCAGCCATTATTACTACAGGGGCCCATCAGGGTTTCTTTGGCTTATCCAGTCGTTCAAAGGGAGTCCACTCAAGCACGCAGTTGGAGACCGAGGGGGTGCGGCTGGGACTGGAGGTTCTTCGCTGCACTCAAGGCAGGTGGAACATCACCACGTTGCACTTAATTTCAGACTCCCAAGCAGCCATTCTGGGATTGCTTTCGGGCCGCAACACCTCAGAGCTGGTGGTGGAAACCCGGCAGCTGCTCAAGGCCGCATCTCAGTGGATCCCGGTTATTCACTTCACATGGGTCCCTGGCCACTCGAACATCGCAGAGAATGAGGCTGCGGATGCAGCAGCCACGCAAGCAGCTGCGGGAATCGGTCATTTTACACAGCGACCCCTCCCACACTGTACATCTTTACTGAAAACACATTTGTTCAAACACTTCTGCCACCGCATGGACTCCTGCTGGACATCACTCTCTACGGGACAGGGACTTCGGGACTCCGGGTGGCACTTCCAGCCTTCCGTTCAGTGGACGAGACCTCTCTCTAGGAGCACTTCCTCCATCGTAGCTCAGTTCCTCGTGGACCATTTCCCCTGCCGCAGTTTCCTCTTCAAGAAAGCGCTTACACCACTGCCGACCTGTCGATTTTGCACCACGGAAATTGAAGATCGTCAGCACATTTTTTCAGTATGTCCTGCGTATGATCACATCAGAGCCCACTGCCAGGAGATGCTACATAACCAGCTGGAGGAAGTCGTTCCATGGGAGCTGTCAGCCGTGGTCCGAAGCAGCCTTCCCGTTCTGGCCACGTTCGTGCGGCGCATCAAAATCATTTGGGACAAACAGCAAGGGGGCACTTCATGGGGATGGCGAACATGACCTGGGTTGCATCCAATGCCTGGAATTGAATCCGAAACACTCGTTTCTTTTATTTTCTTCCCGGTTCTTTTCTTTTTCCAAAGTGTTCCTGTGTATCGACTTTGGACGAGGTGCAGCAGATTTTCTGGAGTGGGATTACTAGGGACAGTTGCGGACACCAATCGCCCTACATCGCATTCCTTGTGAATGGGCCCCGTCGTGGATTGTGCATAGGGACAAACACTTTGGCTGGATGTAATTGGAATTTCACACATACACACACACACACACACACACCTACCATTCCTGAAATTGAATCCAAAACACTCTTTTCTTTTCTTTTCTTTTCTGCTCTTTTCGTTTGCCAAAGAGTTCCTGTGCATCGACTTTGGACGAGACGCTACAGATTTTCTGGAGTGGGATTATTAGGGACGGTTGCGGACACCAATCGCCCTACATCGCATTTCTTGTGAATGGGCCCCGTCTTGGATTGTGCATAGGGACAAACACTTTGGCTGGATGTAATTGGAATTACACACACACACACACACACACACACACACACACACACACACACACACACACACACACACACACACACACACACACACACACACACACACACACACACACACACACACACACCTGTGGTTTTATGGGATTGTAACATCTTGACACACACACACACACACACACACCGTGTTCCGCACGTGACAAGACATTACGCTCACAAAGTATTGGTGTCCATCACCTCACTAATACAAGACCCGTTCGGCGACCCACTTGAAATGTGCCCTCGCTTCGCATAGTACTCAATGCCACCCTGATGGAGACTCAACCCAGAGTCAGCTCCCCTTTCTCGTACTCAACTCCCTCTCCATCGCACAGCGAACCGAAACTCACTTTATTAGGGTGGGCCGGGTGGGTGCGAAACAAGATAAGGGGGCGCCAAGGGTCACACCCAAAATAACCGCTCCCACTTGCCGCCAAACTTCACGCCAAACCCAAGGGCCAGCTTGACCGGTCCCCTTGTCTACGCCCAAGTTACAAGGTTCACCCAGTAACCCCTGGATCTGTCGGTCAGAGCTGACCCCAGGTACAGGGGTGTACGTAAACCGGCCGTTTGATGGCCCTGAAACGGCCCAGAGAGGCAGACCGGACCAGACTGGCCGGTGCGCGCCCACCCAACGTCGTCCTTGGCAGAAACTCATTAACAGGATAGTTAATTATATTTCTGTTTCGCTGAGGTTTGGCGGTATATAATAACACCGGGTCATGGATACTAATGTGGTTTCAAACCCCAAAGAAGAGGGTGGATACTAATAGGGGGTGGATACTAATACCGGGTAAATACGGTATGGGTTGATGCTAAGGAGGCGGTGGGGGTCAAGATTCGTGAATTGCATGCAATCGAGGCTACATCCCTCCTGTTACTCCCAACATGTGAGGGAGATATATGTGGCAAGCCCCTGGACAGATCAGTGCGCTCTCACATTGGGGAGGGTAGGGGCGGGGTAAGATTGAGAAACAGGACATACAAAGGGCACCCCCGCCTAGGCAAGTGTGGGGAGGAGGGTTTCTGGGCTTAACGTCAATTGACGCTAAGCGTGGCGAAATGGACACAGCGTCTTCCCTAAGAAGAACTCAAAACTGCACCTACAAGGCTCGCAAAATACAGAGCAGAAAGAGAAACAGAGCAGGTGACTGCGGCAGCGCTCTATTCTTGATGAGTGCTGTGGGTGATGCGACACAGCAACTGAAGGCGAATTAAACGCAAGGTAACGTTGTGATCCATAGGTAGTCTCAGCAAGTGTTTGGATGTAAAATTGGCAGAACACGCAACAGCGCTTTGAACAGAGACTAAACAACAAACGCAGGCCCACAGTGGTTATGGAAAGGCCATCCACCATGTGGGTGTGTGTGCAAGGACAACGCATACATCTTTGTCCCTTTTCTGGAATTGTCCCATATGGATTATTTCATTGTTGCCGCCATGCAGTGGAAGGAAAGGCCAACAACCAAAGTGGCTGTACTCATTCAATAGCTTGCATCGAATCCTCCAGAAAGTTATTAAATTCAGCAACGAACACAAGCAAGCATCCTCCCCAAGCCAATGTTGCTGTGCGTGACATCAGCCCTAAAGCATAGCAAAATATCGCAGCAAATCATCGTGCCTATCTCAAAATGTGTCAAAGTGCGCCGAAGCATATGAGCAAGAATCAGGACACACGTCGGCAGTGCACTTTAGCACGTCATCAAGCAAATGGCGCCCCCCAAAAAACTATCTTAAAACCAAGCACAATGCAACTGCAAGAGCCCACCGCCAACAGGACGCAAAAGCATAACACAAAAACTCATGCAAGTACCGTTGCGAGCAGAAGGCGATGCGGAAAAGGGGACAGTCGATTCTCAAGCAAGCAGGCTGCCACGCAGGGGCCAGGCATCTTCCTCTGAGTGTTGCCAGCACAATCAGAGCCAGCAACGCGCTGATGCTCAGCAGCAAATCTTTCCACACTCAACGTCTCAGCGCATCACCTCGCCAGATCCCGCTGCTGAAAACACGAACTCCCACTACATCCCCTCTGGAGCCAAAATTGTCGACTGAGTGGAGCCATCATCGCGTCGCTATTCATGTCCAGTCTCATAAATGAATGAATGGCTGTCGCCCATTCTCTCGATGGAAAGAGGACGGCATACGGGGGCCAGGTTCCCTTCGACCCATCTCCTGCCCTCCCTACGCTTTGCTCTCACTCAAAATGAAATCAAAATGCTTGCACCCCAATATGACTGGTACCTCACAGTGCAGGCTCTTGCCCCAACAGCACCTGGAAAGGAGCAAGCAATATCAGCATTGCATTGCACCATGCGCTTGGCCTTGTGCACATACGTGAATTCATTCTCCAAGTGTTTCACTGTGAATCGCCCAACGCCGGCCTGCATATTCGCAGCTCCGCCTGCACCCAGTCGGATCCCCGCAGGAACGCGAATCATTGGTAAGGACACAGTACCCTTTTGGCCAGACAATCCATCTTCAAAGGCAACGCCCTCCCTGACTCTCAACGATCTCAGAGACTGTACCCAATAGCCAGCTTAAAAGGAGCAAGACATCAAAAATCCCCTCTCCCCCTTTTACCACCACACCCATCCAATTCCCGCACACCAGAAAGCTGCCGGGCCATCCCGACCCGAGCCCAGATCAGCAAAATTGCGCCCTCAGCTCGCCAGAGTTGCCAATTTGGATTTGAAAGCCGACCATGCTGCCCCATCAGGGCACATTTCATCCATTCGGGCTCCTCTTCCTGAACAACCATATTTCTGTCCATCTTTGTGCCTGCAACTCGCACAAATTGCCGTATTGTATTACAAACATCAGTTGTGTGGCTTGTGCTCACAAAGGCACGCCATGTTGATGCCCATTGTGATGTCTGAGAAGTCCACCTCAGCCGTGTGCAGACCCACCGTCTGCGTGCAAGTCAAACAAACAAATGATTGAAGCGCACACCCGGGCGCAATACGGAACACACCACTCCCAGCGCGGGATGTGAATGTCATTCGTCTGAAAACAAATCTTTCAGGAAGCCCAGTGCAGCCGGTTAAAATACAGCGCTAACAGTATAAAGTACTACAAGCCCTGTACCACCCTCCTCCAGAATGGTGCTTGAACCTTACATGGCTATTAATGACGACCTCCAAGCAGAATACTCCAACAGTTATCCCGTTCCCAGGCAGGGATGCGTGGCTCTTGGGCATTGTGCATTTTCTGCCATTGCCAAGGATGTGCAATTTACGGGTCGTTCACTGCGCGACCACGCGGGCTCTTGTTGACCTCTCGAGCAGCGCACCATAAGGGCGACGTGAGGTGAACCCACCAAAGAAAAAACGACAGCCCTCATCTCCAGACATGAATGTCATGAACTTCATTTCGGGCATAGGGTCAGTCAGGCCACGAGTTCTCAGCCTTCGCACCCTTCATGACCTTCACATCCGGAAATGACTGATATCGGACAAGCCTCCAAATCCCCAAAAGGACACTACGATTTCAGCCACAATGCCACAACACTGATCGGACGCGGCGATGCGCAGGCAACGACGGTCACTCAAGTGACGGGCGGCAGGGCGACCACGACCCGAACTCCGTATCGGCACCAAATCACGAAGAAGGCACGGGCAGTCCGTCCCTGACCCCCCCAGCCACCCCCCGGTCACATGCGGCGCACGTGGCCGCCCCGCCCCGCCCGCCACAGCGACGCCATCCCGCTCCGCGATCACCGCCGCGTGAAAGCGGCGGCCAGGTCGGTCTGTCCCTGAGGCGTACCGCCGCGCGCTGGTCACATGTCCCGCACATGGCCCCCTTCCCGCCCGCCAGGGGGGTACCGTGCCACCCATGCCATCGCGCGATGATCGCGCAGCGCCACGCCGCCGCCGCGCGTCCCGGATTGCAGCGATCCGCCCGGCCACAGAATCGGCCCGGCAGCGCCGACAGCGCCAGGAGCGCGCAGCAGCCCCACGGGAACGCACCAGCCCGGTTTGCGCACGGCCACGGCACCGGGCGGTCGGGTACCGGCAATCCAGTCCCGGGATCGGTTGAGTTCAGGTTCAGGGACCGCGAGGAGGGGAGATGCGAGGGTGGATCGGGGGGAAGAGTGTTTGGGGGGCCGCACCTGGAAGCATGACTGCAGGCGCGTAACGGCCTGCTCGAAGGGCACGTCCCTGTCGTGCCACAGCAGCTCCACGACCGCCACGGCCTCCGGGCTGTCGCCGCTGTACACCGGCACGGCGAACATGGAGTGCAGGTTGCAGTCCGCGGCCTCGCGGTAGCGCAGGTACGCCGGCGGCTTCAGGGCCTGCAGGTCGCCGCAGAACTCGGGCTGCGCACAGGCGAGCCATCGGTCAACATCGGTCAACATCTCCGCCGGAAAGAAGCAGGGGATTGTGTTCGAAGGCGGGACCCGAAAAAGGATTTCCGGATCTGGATCGGGCTCACCTTTCCGCTGGCGAACACGCGGCCCACCACGCCCATGGTGTCGGGCGCCTGGGCGGAGAAGCGCCTGGAGCAGCTGAGGCAGCGGAACTGGGCCAGCAAGTCGCCCATGCCGTAGATGGACACCGGCAGACCCTGGGCCACACGTCGGTGAGCGGCGCGCGCGTCAGGGGGCCTCTGCGGCGCCCGGGGCGGGGCCGGTGCGGGCGGCGGCGGGCGATCGAATCTCAGGGCGCCGTCACCCCACCTTCGTCTCCAGATACACCGCCCCGCTGGCGTCAGTCCTCGGTCGCCATGCCTGCGGCGCCAGAAACGCGAAACGGGCGGCGTCACTGCGCAGTTCGCGCCACTCGCGCCGTCGGCCGCCGCTCAAGGCTTTCCCCCAATCGACCTACCCGCATCGGTGGTAGCCGTTCGGGGTGGAAGCGTCCAAGGGACGGGGGATCTACGGAGTATATTTCCAGTATCTGGAAAGGCCCACAGATCTGCCACGGCCCCCCGTGCCTGCCCCCCCCCCCTCCCCCCCCCCCGCCCCTCACCCACGAAATCCCCGCCGCCCGCGCCGGACGCCGCGCCCACCTGTATCAGCGTCCCCGTGTTGGCGTGCTTGTGTGCGTCCGAGTTGAATGCCATGAACGCCTCGGAGAACCGGCGGTCCAGCTCCCCGGCCCCCCCCTCGCCGTCGAAGCCCTCCGGCCCGGCCATCCACTCCGACAGCGTCGTGGCTGTGCGATCCGGTGCGCCCCCCGGGCGCGCCACGTTGTCCCCGCTTCCCACGAAATCCGCGCCCCGCGCTCTCCGGATGCCCGTCAGCCGCAACCACGTCGTACCACGGCCGGTGCCACCAGCAATCCGATCAATCTGCTTTGGATCGGACCCGCTTCCTCGCTTCTTCACCACCTCCGCCCGGCCCGGCCGGCCCCTGCGGTCCCCCTGAAGGACCAAGCCCGCTGGACGGCCCCCTGGGCGGCTCTGTCGTGGAGCGGAGTGCTCCGTGGCGCTCCGTGCGCCGCTGATGGGGTCACAGCGTAGATCCTGTGCGCGGCCCCGACTGCCGATTACTGTGCGGAGGGCAGAGTGAGGGACAAATCCAATGAGGCGGTAGGGGGGTGCTGGACCCCTTGATGGCACAAGGGGCGTTCGCGGGGGCGCCGCCACCTGCTGCGTTAGTCAAACTCTGACTCAAGGTGTTTACCCCCGCCCGCGACCTCACCCTTTTGGCCACCAAGGGTTGCATCCGGTTTGCTACCGGCCAGGGGGTACCCCCCCCCCCCGACGGTCGCTGAAGTTCGCAACGGAGCCGTGAGAAGTGGTGTCCTGCGGGTGGGCAGCGCGGAGTGCGCCCGGTACAAGCGGTGCCTAATTGGGTACAACACGTCGGGGGGCGCTCCTGGGAAAAGTCCGATTTGCGCCTCGCGGGGTCGCCGTCCCGCCCGACGCAGGGGGGAGGACATGTGGAGTACGCGGCAGGGGTGACGATTGGGATCGCCCCTTGGGACGCAAGTGCTCACGATCCTACCTCGCGTCTGCCCAAATGCGCAGGGAGTCGAACCACTGCGACCTTGACGAAAGGCTCTAAGACTTTGCGCTGTGGTGACATCAGCATGCCACAAGAAGAGTGGATGGCCTGGCCGTAAGCGGACGTCGCTGTTCGGTATCTGTCTGCAAATGCGTTGACCCCAGCTCGCTCGACGACCGCCACCGCCGCACGGCTGACGCAACGGCGAAGCAGTCAGCTACCTAGCACCGCCTGCGATCGCCATGGCGAAGGGCGTGTGCGCACTTTCTTGTTCATAGAATTCAGGTGTGCGCATTTTTGTGGAGCCGCAGCCAATGTCCCTTCTCAGCAAGACTGGCATTGGGTAACGCGACGATGAACTGCTTGGGCCCAAGGACATCTTGATGGCGGACACATAATTATTCGCCTGTCAGCCGCCTGGGATCGATTGACAAACGCGACGGAGGGAACGGTTCAAAGAAGTCTAGCCAGTTTTTCATGCATGCCCTTCGGGATTCAGACACAAAGCCCAGGCATTAACAACCAAAAGGCCTTGGCCACTTAGGCACGTACGATCCTAGGGATTCTGGACAACAACGCCGAAAGAAACCGCACAGGTCAGTACGCATCGTTCAAAGTCCATGAAAATCAAACGATGAGAACACCATTGAGTAAACAGCTGTTTATGTAGCCACATAATGACCACAGCTTCATTGGGTGCATCCATTCCCTTTTATGGCTAGCGAGCGCCCTCATTTCAAAGAGCGTCAGTTTTTTCATTGCATGGCCTGATCTAACCGCCACTGCAAAAGTCATTGAAAGTACTCGTGAACATTTTTGATATCATGCCTGTTTCTTTTGACCTAGCTTGGCTCATTGGATGCCATTTCTATCATGCTCAAGTTTGTATGTGCTAACATGAGTTTTATGCAACGGCGCTATGCAGTTGATAAGGAAATGCCTTGGTCAGGGTATTTTGTCTGCAGGTAGTCTGGAGGGGAAGTTGTGGCTGTGTTTTTTCCAGAGCTTTATAGGGACTTGACTTTCTTGTGTGTTTTGGTTTGCAAGCATGTTTAACGCCTGCAAATGACCATATGAATAATCGGATTAGTTGGAAATGCTGTGCTTTAGTGGTAGAGTGGTTTTGAAAGGCTGGGCTTCCCTCTTTGTATCTTGCCTCATCAGTGTGTTTTTGGTGATGGTAGAGAGATCGTGTTGTAATAGCCATATGTTAGACTGATTTCTGTATGAATGGAAGTTTGTGGCGTGTTTATACTTGGTTATGTGCTGAGCGGGCATGTGCTTGAGACGCCTTGATGGGTGTGCTTGATGAAGTGGATGCTAGGGTTACAAATAGGCAAGCCGATGGTTGTGAGACAGGAAGGAGTTTGGTCGCGTGTTTGGTGCCGCCACAGGCAGGGAAAGTTAAGTTCAAACTTGCAACTGGACTGGCATATATGCAAGCTCGAGTTCTTCTTGAGAGCCGCCTTATGAGGCCATGCGTGAGCGCCTCTTGGGCCGGCATCGAGTGTGTGGTGTGTCCGCGCCCCCTGTCAGCACTCTGAGGTAGCGGTTTGAGCCATCGCGCTCCACCGCCTGACCTTAACATCCACCGAGGTTTGAGTGTTTGTGACCTCGACTCATTGGTGCTGAAGCTAAACTGCTCACGCTATGGGCTGCGACCTATGTGTAAGGATCATGCATACAGAGAAACAACAACGTGCTTGCAATTTTACCAAGGATATCCCACTGCATTGTACCAACCTCTGAATTGGGCAGCGCAAGGTTGCGGCGCCACACATATTGGGACAGGCACCCAAGTAGCCATTATAACTTTGTGGGACGCCCCACCAGGTTTGTCGACGAAGACTGATGTGCTGAAAACTTCGTGCATTTGACGCACGAGATCCGTGCATGCCAGTGTTTCAAATCTAGTTTGAAATTGAAAGGTCATATGATTCTGTGCCCCCATTGATGCTTTCAAATTTTGGATACCATGGCCGACATCTCCGGTAACCTTCATACACATATTGCATCAACTTTGGTCGATACGCGGCTCAGCCCAAAAGAATGCCATTCTAACCTTCTACACCCTGGTGCATCAAGCTCAATGGAAAATCTGCCGCAGACAAACAACTGTCATCAAGACGATTCTATTGACATGATGGCACACACCCAGGGCATCCATGGCCTCTCTAGTCAGCAACGTTAAAAAGAATGCTGTCTTTGTTGTTTATTCATTTCAACAGGTCACATCCCCATTTGTTTGTAGAGCGCGATGGAAAACAACATAAAACACATCAGACATGAAAGCAGAGAAGAAATGACACCACAGTGGATGCTGCCGACCCTGAATCATTTTCACGTCGTTTCAACTTGCCAATGTGACATCTTTGCTCACAACAGTAGTTTTGGAGTCGGACACAACATGTCGACACTCTGCCACTTTTCTGATCTTTGAGCCACGGCATCCAGTCTTTGGGATCAAAATTGAATTCAGTGGGTGCCGCAGATGTGTGCACATTTGCCGGTGCGTCACACAAAATGAGCGGCTGTTGATAATGTTCAGGCTCCTCCGAAGTCGATGGCAAGGTCTTCAATGTTGCGCTGCTGCTTGACACGATCTCTATGGTCCCATGGTCTCACGCAGCAAACCCTGCTTGATCGTGCACATTGCTCCGATCTCCCCAAGCGGATAATCCTAGCAGGTCGTATTGCCGTCTTCAGGCAGGTTTTTGCATCTTCGCGTTGCGTTCCTTGCCCGCCGTTCCAGCAGCTTGGCGTGTGACACTCAGTACATTGCGCGTTTGAATGGTGCACAGCCTCCTCGCATTAATGTATTGCACGCTAGAGTGGTGTATGAGATAAGCGCATTGGCATACTCCCGTTGTGTCGATTGGGTGCACTGGCTTGTCTCCTCCCAACAGTTTCGTACGGTTCGCCATTTTGACAACGACAACGTATGGTTTCGACAACGTACGGTTCGCCATTTTGAATCACTGATGGTGGATTTCTGCATCCTGTCCAATGAATTCTGTACCCCACGGACGTCAGTTCATGCGACTGTCCAAGTCACCATAATTCTTGATAAAAATATATAATTGGTGACCCTGATAGAGGCATTCATACTGGGTCGCCCTGGGCAACGAATGAAAATGATTAGCTCATCCAGGTGGCAGCTTTGCCCCGTTGCCAAATTTAGCAAACATGCCTCAATTTCATGAGAGCAACTGATGGCTGGCTGCAAATTACAACTCACCATCGAAACGTTGGGTGTGTGGATCCCAATGGACTCGACGGCTTCATGTGGATGATGGTTCGGCGGTGTAATGGGTGGGACGAGTGGCAGAGAGAAGTTCACCTCGGTCACCTCGCCGACAAAGTGACCCAACGCAGGTGTGCAATAGTCCCCTATCCGATAGGATAGGAAGACGGCGAATTAGACGATTGAGCAATCCTCCAAACCGTCCAGAGGACCAGCCAGTCCTTCGGAGGACCAATCGTCACAACCCGCATACAGTTTGAGGGACAGGGTTCAGTCAGGCGGTAATCATGGAAGGTGACTCGTGCCCACCACCAGTGACGTTCCAATGTGGCTCGAGGCGTGGGTGTTGCGGAACCTTACACCCCTGGCAGGCTGTACCGCAGTACAATCAACCATTCCGCCACAAACAATTTACCGTCACGCTTTTTCCTCCGCTTTTTTTCAGAGCGTTATGTTTCCTACGTTGCTTCGCCAGAACTTCGTTGGAAGAATGTTATTCATATTATTGTTTTTTTCCGCATGAACAAAGCCAAGCGCTGCGTTTCCATGCGGAAGGGTTGAATATACTACGCTACAAGGAGTCTGTGTGACTTGGGGCAGACAGCATCCTTGCAAACTTGAGCCCGAATTTGTCTGATCTGCTAGTTCCTCGCACAATTTGCTCTTGTGCCCACTCGTCACAACAATAGTCTCCTATCCTATCGGATAGGAGACTATTGCACACCTGCGTTGGGTCACTTTGTCGGCGAGGTGACTGATTCGGGTGCCGCACCACACTGCGGTGGCGTGAAGATCGCTGCAGCTGAAGAGGTCAGACAGTGCATCGCTGTCACGAACGCTGACCTGTGATCTCTCTTGAGGCTGTCTTGGGTGCCGTCTCCCAAAGGCCGACAGCGCGGCAATCACTGGCCCTAAGCGGGACACGCATCCATCGCGCCAGCTTCTCGCATGTCAGCTTTGCAGACCTGGGGTGCATCGATTGTGCATGGCAGGCGCCTTGCATGTGCCTGGGTCGTGGATGTCCACGGCTGACGACCAAGTGACGGTGTCCTTGTCGGTCACAGCCGGAGCGGCATGTCCATCCCTCAGTACCACCAGCAGCGAGACGTGGCATAAGACGTAGGCGACATTGCTATGGGCGGGCTGTGTGAAGAGCATGCGCTGATGCGTGATAGGCGGGACATTGACGAATCGTGGAATAGTGGAAGATTGGCGATAGTCTGGTGCACCTTGGGAGGTAATGGACTGACGACTGATGCTGAGTTTGGTCTGTCGAGCAGCGTTTGGGGACTGTGGAGATCGTGCAGAGTCCGCGATCCAAAGGTGAGTGGGAATCGGCCCTCGTAGCTGTCGAATGTGCTATGGCAAGTACGGCGATACTTGCAACGACTACTACCTTAGTGCATGTTACGCTCCTCACAGCGTTGGCCCCACGCTGTTGGGGGTTACGCCTCAAATCGTGCGCTGGCTGTGTAGTCATGGAGGCGGAGTACGGCCTGGTCCCAATACTGAAATGGGTATGATTCTGCCTGTGGCGAGCCATACGCCAACCTCGGCAAGCTCGCTTCATCTACCCTGCTTTTGCGCCAATCCTGGACGTGTTCTCACCTTTCTTCTTTTGCTGAATTGATGCGACAAGGCCCCATATCACCGAATTAAACCCTCGCTTCTCTGGCGTCGGATGATGCGACCCAGAAGAGCAGTCATGGATGGAACATGCATCATTCATATCTCCAGCACTGGCCCGCATAAACGTGCCGCACATCATTGTTCGCAGCACCAAAATCTGAGAAATGCTACGGGCGAGGGGCACAGCCCCCCGCGGTCCACATGTGCAATTTCTAACAATTCTTAAGCATAAATTCCGACCCCCATGAAAGTCGCAACACTCCTAAACTACCCACGTTGCTAGTCGTATAGCACAGGGGACGCATGCATCACCGCACATCCCTACAGGGGGGAGGGGGAGACCCTAGCCACCCAAAGGGTTCAAACTCGCTTATTCACTTCCCAATGAACCAGTCCACACCTCGAGATGCAGAGACCACGCGACGCATTTGAGCATGGGTGGGTAAACTACAAGGATAAATTGCTCCCGCACTAGGCAATTAATGGACAATTAGTTGGGCCCGCGTTATGTGTACATGGAGCTCCAGCACGCGCCACTTGGCAAGGAGGCAAGGGGTTGGTGCTGACCCATGGTCCACCAGACCGCAGACCCCCGCTTATGCATCTGGCACGCCGCCGCCGGCACGCCGTCGCTCTCTGAATCCAAGGTCCGCAGAGGTCGTGGAGTGGTTTGCTTCCGCTGGCAACGCGAGTGGCCCGCCAGACGATGCGCCCCCTTGGCCCCTCGTGGCGCGCACTCAGCCCGCTGATCATGGAAAGTCAGGGTCACCCCGACGATCGCCTGGCATCCAGCCCCCCCTGGGCCTCTGGCCCTCCGTCGTCGTCCAACCGCAGGTCCGTCCAGGTGTGCGCCTTGGTCACGGCCACCCTCTCGTGGTGCACAGCCTCCAGCTTCGTGATCTTGGCCGCCATCTCTATGCCGTTCTCTCTGGACTTGTACAGCTCTTTTCGCAGCACGACGCATTCCTCCTTGAGCTGCGCCAGCTCCATCTTGGACCTCACGAGGTCGTGCATCACGCGGTCGATCTCCTCTACGACGTCGGGCTCCTGGTCTCCCGAGTACTGGCGCTCCATCTTGACCAGCAGCGTGTGGGCGGCTTCCTGCAGCCGCGCGTTCTTCGCGGACATCTCCTCGAGCGCCATCTCCAGGTCCTTCTTCTGTCGGACGAGGACCTCCCTGGAGGCACGGACGGGCAGCAAAAAAGCTCAGAGATGGGCCTACTTTCCGAAAGACCTGATGAGGCAACAACATGTCGGCGAGTATATATGCAGTGTCAGGGGCGAAGGGTCTGAGCCGAACCGATGCCGCGGCTGAGAGAAGGGGCCTAGTCCTGGCCGGCCAACGAATACACAAGTGTACCTCTGAACGCAATTCGAAAATACGACACACTGGTCATGTCACGTGTCTACTGAACGGCTCGCCAACTACACACTGAAAACTAGCGACACGGTCAGCAAGCATCTGTCTAGCGTGTGCACAGATCAGCTGATCCTCAACTTCCTTTTCCAGAAAGGGACAAAGATGCTCGCTTATGTGTTGCCATCTGCACTTGCATCAACCCCCATCTGCAGGCGCGAAAGTGCCTGTGCACCCACATGCATCGAAATGCACTTGGGCCAACTGCATCCATTGACGTTCTCTGAGCCACGGTCAAGCATTGTCAGCTGGATGGTCACAAACACAGGCAAGTGCAGGCCACCAGCGATCTCACTAGGCGAACCAAATAGTTAGATGACCCACACTGCGATTGGAACCCACCTCTCATCGGCCTCCCGCTTAGCCCGCTCAGCTTCGCGCTGGGCACGTTCACCTTCTTGCTTGGCCCTCTCGGCTTCCTGCTCAGCACGCTCGCTGGCCTCTTTCGTTTTTGCTTGAACAGAGGCCACGCGCTTCCTGAGCACTTCAGCTTCCCCTGTGTTGCCACCCCGTGCACCCTGCAGCAGGTTCCAAAGTATATTTAGACAAATTTCCTGCACCTCCACAATGAACAAGGAGGCACCCAGCCATAGGAAATGGCGATGGCAAGCACGTTCGCAACAGGACAACACAGCTGCTAAACAACAAATGAGTGACAGACTTCCATCTCAATGGCCCCGGGGAGACAAGCGCCATACTACATGCTCCAGAGATGCGAGCTGGCACCAACACCATCATTCTCTGTGGGAGCTGGCCACTGCACATTCGACTGCTCTTTTGCTTGGGTATACACCACACTGCTAATGACCATCGTGTGTGCAATAGGCACATTGACTGCCCAAATTCCATCCGTCGATCAGGTCAACCACAATTCCAGACAGTTGCAACAATTGGGAATGCCTGAAAACACAACCACCCACGCCAGCTAGTGTGAGCATCCAGAGAGGCACATACACTGTGCAACATATAGTGCCAGAACTGAAGTCCCGTATGAAGGAACATACCAGACACTTCTTTACAACAGTTGCAAATGGGCGACAGATTTGAGAAACAAATACACACAATGGAACAAACAGTTCTGGATGTGATAAGCACCTGACACCGCGTTTATGTTCCGCAACAGTGATGCGTGTGGAACTATGATCTTGGGACATTAAAACATTGGATCTTTCTGCATGCATCACTAACTGTTAGGTGAAAGACTTCGGTCCTTGCATATGCAGTGTAAACAATGTAATCCGTTGAATTCACAACGCCTTAGAAGTGCAAGGGCGCTGGCTTCGCCTAAAAACCAATCACAATTGATCAGCCCTGTGGCTTTTGTCGCAAGCCTCCATCTGAGCCTACCTCGTAAATCGCAAGTCCACGGGCTACACGGCCCTTGGGTGGTGCACCATCCTGCAGCCTGGCCCGTGCGACCTCAAGGTCTTCAAGCGTCTCGAGCTTCAGAGCCATAACACCCTCTAGCTTATTGTTGCTTATTAAAAGCGACTGCACCCTCGATGTCGCCTCCTCCAATGCTGCAGACCGAGCATCCAACTCCTCCCGCAGGCCATCCCTTTCCCTCTCAAGGTTACATACAAGCTTCCTCAGTCCGCTAGTCTCCCTCTCCACAATCGCAGCTCGGGCAGTTGCCTGGGCAGCCGTGGCAGAGGCAGCCTTAATCGCATCCACCTCAGCTTTGAGACTGACGTTCTGCGCCCTCAGATCGGTGATCTCCAGCGTGAGCTCATCAGTGGAAGACCGAAGGTGGGACAACTCTGTTTGAAGGCTATCATTGTCTTGGATCGTTGTCGCAGCGGCGGCCGTAACCTCCTCCTTGAGCCGCTGGTTATTCTCTTGATACATCGCATTCTCGTCCCTGAGGGCCTTGGCTTCATCTTGCAAATTGCCAAAGGCAGCCTCCAACTTGCTTAGGTCCCTGAGCCTAGCCCTGGCACTGGCGACCTCTGCCATCAACTCCTTGCGCTCCTCCTCAGCCTCCTGCACCAACTCTTCAAGATCCGTGACTTTGAACTGAGCTTCCCCCATCCTCTCAGTCAGCTGCCGATTCTGTTCCCGGAGCCATTGCTTTTCGCTTTCCAGCTCTGTGACTGCCGCCCTGGCGTTCTTGAGATCTTTGGCAAAATCTTGCTGCCCTTTGGCAGCAACCTTCAGCAAGAAATCAGATACAGGAGCCCATGTCAGTCTGGCAAGCTGAAGAGGACCTCCTGTGAAATTAACTGCAGAATGGGAGGCAGCAATACTACCAGAAGCACAGCAGCACAATCACCGTTTTTCGACAGGCGATGGACATAGATGACCTGCCAGCAACCCACTGCTAATTGAGCAATATTGCAAGCAACACAAAATGAATTCAAAGAAGAAGGCACCTGCAACGCTTCTGCTCCTTCTCTGAGGCGCTGCAGCTCTGAGCCAGCATCTGCACGGTCCTCTTTAGCATCGTCCCTTTCGAGCTTGAGTTGGACAACCTGGGGCAAACCACCAACCACAAACCTTGATAAGATATAGGGTGAGCGACCATAGCTCGCCAGGTTGGTTTGATGGTTTTGGCCAATGTGCACTCCTACAACTCCAACAACTTCTTCACTGTGAGCATAATACAACTGAACAGCCCCTGGGTACCTGTGCACCTTCCCACTCGCTCTGTCTCGCCCTTTTACTAGGAGAGCAGAAGTGTATCCTCCACCCCAACCCAAGGCCATCCCATGCTCTTGACAAAAAGCACACTCTGCCTCCTGACGTCCGCCACATCTTTCATCCCCGCATGCCACACACCAGCACACCACATCACAACTGCATTTTCAGCGCACATGGGGACCAGCCACTCCCATTAACCTCATACCTGCTTCTGAAGCTCCTGCACCTGGCTTCCCAGATCTTCCCTCTCCACCTCCAGCCTGCCCAGCTTTGACACGTTTTCACCTGCCTCGGCCTCCAGTTTCCGCACACGCTGCCCAAGTGTCTTGGTGACCTTGTCAACCTCGCCCTTGGCAGAGGTCAGACTATCATTCAGGCTGGCTTCCCTCTTGCGCAAGTTTGCATTCTCACTCTCAAGCTCAGCCACTATGCTGGACCACTTTTCCTCAAGGGCGGCAATTGCTGTGTCATGGTCGTCCTGCAGGTCTTCCTGGAGACTGGCAACCTTGCCCATAAGCCCCTGCCTGGACAGCTCCAACTCCTGCACTCTCTGCTGCGCCGCCCTTTTCTCGGATTTCACGGCTGCCAGCTCTTCTTCGAGTTGCTTTGTCCTGGCACTGCTGAGCTCAGAGCTCTCCTCCAACTCATGGACACGGCGATCAATAGCCACAAGCCTCTGCTCCAGAGCAGACTTCTCTTCATGCACCTCGTGCACCTTGCCTTCCGTCGCTGTCAGCTTTTCTGTGGCTTCGATCAGCTTGGCTTCAGATGCAGTCAGGCTGTGGCTTGTCTCAAGCAACCTGGCCTCAACTGCACCATACCCATCTCTTGCTTCCGACAGGTGTTGCTGTGCCAACTCGCACTCCTGCTCAGCTGCTGCCAACAGCTCCTTCAGCTCACGCTCACAGGCCTTTCCCTTCTCTTGACTTTCTTGCAAGCTGTCCTCGAGCATGGACACCTTGTCCCTGAGCTTGTTGGCAACGGTTTCCGAGTCACTCGCCTTTTCTTCAAGCTCTCTCTTCTGCGTCATCACAACAGCAAGCGCCTCATCGAGCATTCTGACTTTTTTCAATGTTTCTGAGGTCTGCTCCTTTCCATTTGCCTCAAGATCTGCACACATTGCCTCCATACGGACAGCCCTCTGGGTTGCCTCATTCATTTCAGCCAAAGTGTCGCCCATTTCACTCTCAAGCCGCTTCACAGTTTTGTCAGCAATAGCCAGCTCCGCGGTAACCTCACGCAGCCTTTCTTCCATCTTATTATAACTATCCACCCGCTCTGAAAGGTCCTGCTCCAATTCTCTCGCAGTGCGTTCTGCTGATGTGACGTCCTCCAGCAGCATCTCCTTTTCCCTTATCACCCTATTCATGTTAACGTCATTTTTGGCCACGTTCGCCTCCAGCTCTTCAATCCTGGACAGCGCTGTGGTCAGCTGGTCCTCCGACGCCCGGAGAGTCCGCTGGGTCTCCTGCACCCATTCCTCTGCCTTAGTCGCCTCCTGAATCCTTATGCTTAACTCCTTAGCTATCTCATCTTTCTCTTTCCTCGCTTCCAAGAGCTCATCCTCCCCATGCTTAGCTTCTGTCAATCGCGCTGATAGCGCACATCTCTCGGTCTCTACCTCTGCAAGGTGCTTCCTTGTGCTCAACAAGCCAGTGACAAGGGCCTGTTCCACCTCTCCTGGTGCAACCATGCCCGCTATGGTCTCCTCTGCTTCACCAAGAGCCTTTGCCAGCTGCTGCATGTCTGACAGCGTTCTGGACGGCTCCCCAGCTGCTCTCTTTGCCTCTGAGATCTCCTCCTCCAAAGCCTTCAATTCTGCTCTGAGATGCACAACCTCAGACACTTCTTTCTCCTTGGTCTCCAACCGTTCCTTGAGGTCGTCCCTTTCGTTTGTGAGTTCCATTAACCTGTTGTGAACATCCTTGTGCTGGTGCTCAAGAGACTGAATCGTCTTTTCGCTGACCTCCAGTTGCCGTTTGAGATCGTCCCTCTCAGCCTGCAAGCCCACAGTACTGCCCCAGCGTCAGGGTAAAAACCAGGGGGTGTTGTGTCACAAATCTCAGTTTACACAGAAGTTCTGTCCTGTGCAGGGCTTTCACACTTCATCTGTCACATGTCGAACAGCATAGCACCTCACAGGAGCCATTTCAAAAAGCAGCACAGATCTGTGCCAAAGCAGCTTCAAAGAAGGCTCAAAAAGGCAGGTCCCAGAGAATCAGGTGAATCCCTGAATCATGTTCAACTCTTTACCTGTGTCTGGTTTGGCATCTTTGGGATTGGAATGAATGCACACTGTGGATCATCAGTGCTTTGGACATGGAACTCCCAGTCACTACCCGATTCGCACGTCATGCCCTTGGTCATGCCTTTCTCTTTTGAGGCCTGAATACACCAATGACAGCAATGTTTTACACCTTCGGTAGCCCCTGGTACGGGCAGTTCCACACCTGCTCAAATGAGCTTCTGATGGCAGGTTCCGCACTGTCCATACCACCTCCTTGTTTCATCCAGAGACTAACAAAAAGTGAGCGATTATCACATTTTTAGGCATGTAATTTCCTGACCATTGTATGTCTGCCAGCCATGTCGACCTGCATATGCTTAACTCTGCAACTAGCAACGTCCACGCTGAACAAGCAACGAATAAGACGTGAACTGCAGACACTGCCCACTTGGGCAACATTCTGCAAGGCGTGTTGGAAGATCTGGTCTCTGTGAAACCAACAGAGCACATACACATCACAGGCGGGCCACGTTTGCTTCCAAAAGGCAACACTGCTGACTCACTTGCTAGTACTTCGTCCATGTCCTGTTGCTCAGTACAAATAAGAGCTGGACATTGTCCCATGGGAAGCCCAGGGTCATGGTTAACAACAACTGTACACACTCAAGAGCAATCAATCGTTTCAAAATTGACGTGAGGAGAGTTGTTTCTGCATGCAATTGTGCCAAAACTTGCAACAACGATGTTACCTCATCAGCCAGTCTCAAGCGCTCTGCCTCGGCCAACTTCTGCTCCCATGTCGCTCTCTCTGCCTCAAGCGCCTGAACCTGGTCCCGCAAATACTGTACTTCAGCATCCTCTTCCTCTTCTTCGCCACCACTATGGGCATCTGCTTGTGACTGTGGACACACACAAAGCAGGCTGCTCACCACATGTCCACAACAGATCGCTCTGCACCATTCTCATGGATAATGGACTTGGGCATTCAGAAGAGTGGCTACAGGTGTTTCCACTGCTGGGATTCCCATCTGTGCCTTCTGCAAAGTGCAAGCAAATTGTATAATAGACCAATAGACCAATGATATTCAGGCATGTTGGCAGTTGGGCAGCACCTGCATGTCTCTGTGATATAAACAAAACCAAATGGGATTCTCTGTCCTTCTTCTATGATCCCCAGTGGCAACACTTGCACTCTTTCTGTTGAGACTCTCATGGCACTTTAGCTGCTTCAGTGTGGTGAACCAAACTGGGAAGAAAAGAAAAAAGACAATAAGAAGAAAGAAAGAAAGAAAAACTTGGGCTTTGGATGCAAGCAGCTGTCCATTGTGGCGGCAACGATTGCCTTGTCATCACTTTCATTAGACAACCATTTCCACTTGTATCCGAATTCAGTGGATGCAGAACTTCATGGAGGTTAACGCTGGCAATATTGGCACTGCTAATGCCGCATTCTGCACCTGTCTCAATTCTTCCAGTTGGGCATGGAGCTCATCCTCATGCTCAACTGCAGTCTGGCAGGCAGCCCTCAGCTCGTCTTTCTCGGCCTGTGCCTTTGCCAACGCCTCCTTGAGATCGCTGACCTCAGTGACCAATTTGTCACATTCAAAAGACCAGTCACTATCAGGAGACCGCCGGGAATTGATTGAACATGACTGCAAGGAAAGCAACAGGTAGTCAGTCGGCATTGCAGAAAAAAGAACACTGGCAGGGATCCCTCATGATGCCAGTTTAGGAGATTACCCCCTACTACTCACCCTGCACCCCACCCACCCCACCCCACCCCACCCCACCCCAAAGTCGACAGACATTTCCACAAGGGCATCCCAACCGAAACTATTTTCCTTGTTGAAACCGGTATTCTAAGCACTGAACCACATCAGTGAATTGATTAGTGGGCCATGACAAAGCAGAGGGCACCAAAGGGCCTTGTCCACACAAAGGGAGTCCCAAAGGGTGCACCAGAAGCATTGCCAACGACTCATGGCGACACAAACGCAGAACCAAAGTGTGTGCCAGAAGCAACACCAACAGCTCATGGCATTATCTCCAGCAAGAATCATAACCACACTGTTGTCCGAGGCAGATATACGTGGAGCTATTCAGGGGATGTGATTCTGAGCCTTTGGACACAATTGAAGTCGAGGCCAAGGACCGCAGTGGTCAAAATTCCCTTTGGGATAAGCATCTAGACTCTTGTGGGGAGCAGCGTGTGCCGGGGCTACATATTCTCGCAGTTTCGCTGAACTGCAAGAGATTCGCCCTTCAAAATTTTTGCCACTGTGCAATGTTTCAGTTCAGTATGTCCCATGTACCGTGACCAGCGGCACACCAGTGGCAACCACAGCAAATGCCCAGGCTGCAGCTGAGAAGCAAGGGTGTAGCATAAAGTGGTTTCCCGAAACCATGCACTGGACCATTGGACTACACACTAAAGGTGCCCCGAAAACAATATGCCCCCAAAAGACACTGAAGTTCCTTTGGAGCTCACCTCTGCAGTCTGTGCAGTCATGCTGGTGTTGGATATTGTAGAGGGGGCCGACACAAGGTGCGGTTTCTGCTGCTGTCCAGTTGGGGTGAGGGGCCTGTCTGGCTCTGTCTGGAAGCCCGGACTCCTCTCAGCCGGGAACAATGGACTCCTCTCCCCAGGGTACACTGGGCTCCTTTCTGTCTGCAAATTTGGACTGCTCCTGTCGAAGGGCATGTCGCTTGGCTCAAAACCTGCAGAGGCAGTGCAAATGAACATCACATTCGTCACGGTCAAACAATAGCAGCGAGGTCTGCGTTCTTCACACCGCTACTGCACAAATCTCCACGGCACAAGACATGCTATCGGAAACAGCTTCAGGCGAACCTTATAGTGGGTGTTTGGAACACAGCATCCTAACAGTGCAGTTGCTGCCCTTGAACACATTGTGCTGCATAAAAGGCCTGCATCTCCTCTGCACAGCAAATGCTTGCTGTGCCTTAATTCATCCGCCACCTGGATGCGGCACATCTGCCATAGCATTGTCCAAAGTGACAAAACTCATGCCCTGGAACTTGGCTGCAGCCATCATGGCCCCACACATTGGCATTCAAGCTATGGAAAAGGTTGCACATGCTTCATGCTGAGCCGCATAAGCAAATAGACAGTTGTCATGAATGCATCTGGATGGAGGCACAAGGGATCTTGGGCAGTCCAACATATGTGGCAACACAGCTTCCGTGTTTCTCCACGCAAAAGAAGAAATAGCAAGACTGTTGTCACATCAATTTCATTGTGCTTTGACTTTTCTGAAGCTCCAATTTCAGGTGGATCAAAACATCCAAAAAACTGGCAAGGCCAGACCCTTTTCCTTAACAATCGCTGCTTCCCCTAGCCTTGAGCCAACAGCCTAGCCCCTGCGCGTGTCCTCAGCCCCTTCTGACCATCTGTGCTTACCATCTTTCTCCTTTCTAATACGCTCATTGGTCCCTTCTGCATAGGACGTTCGCCTTATTTACAAAGCACAGGCCATGACTGCCTTTCGCCAACTGGCCACTTCTTTCGACAATCATGGCTCACCTGCGAGGTCCTGCTCGGAAACATGTTGGTGGCTCGCAGTGCTGACTGCAGACACTGACGTCTCAGTCATCGCATCATCTGGCGTCAGTCCCCTCAGCAGTGTGCCAGTGATGCTGATCCTCAGCACGCCAGTGGGATGGCGGCTCCTACCAAACTCAAAACTGATGGGCATCTCCAGGATGTCAGGTTTGTCGGCGTGCAGGGAGGCGTAACGCGCCATATCCACTGTCGCCCGACCAATGGTCAACATCTTGCCATCCAAACCCTTGCCTGGAGTCTGAATCTTGAAGCTACAGACCTGTGGAGGGAGCCACGTCGATGACATTCATTCCTGTTCCAAGCTGTTTAATGGACAAAAGCCATCGTGGGTGCATCACAGACATCAGGCAGCATGTGACATCTTCCAGTCATAGTGTGCTGAGCAGGACTCCACATTGCACAGGCATGTCCAGCTCATTCAACTTGTATCAGCCACAACTGAGAAATAAAATAGGAATCCAGGCTACGACACATTCCCCACCAACAAATTCCACCAGTACACAACAGTGACGAAGGGAAAACATGGTGCAAATGGTGTCAGTAACATGGGTTATAATGCTGCAGTGTTTGAGTAACACCAGTCGGACTTACATTACTGAGCAGCATTTGAGCAAGTAGTAAACAAATCAGTGTGAACATACCAGGCAACTTTTGCTGCTCTTTGCATTCCTAAAGTGCTGTACCAGCACATATATGTAAGACAAGTTGCTGCATGCTGTGTGCATTCTTGAGCAATCACAGCTGCATTCAGGGAAGCAGCAACCAAATGAGCTACCTTTGGCTCCAATGTGTTTTGTGTAGCTTTGTACACGGTGGCTTCATGGGAGAGCATCTGATCGAACTTGGCAATACCTGGACAGCAAAAGCAGAACAAGGGATCAACTGCCATGTGGTGGACCGTTGTTCCAAGCATGTGTGATCGTTGGTCACAATTCTTGGGCAGCAGAGAAGAGGACGTTGGCACGTTGATTAGTTGAACTATGATGCAAGTTGATTATAAACGTCCGCTGAAACACATTCTGCCTGAAATACACTCACACTCTGCTCAGCAAATTACCACCAGTTCAATGTTGAACAAAGTCACGATCAACACAACTTTTCTATGGCATCTTTTCCCAAAGGCAAGGGCCTGCAGGCTGCCAGACAGCTGATGCTGTCCATTCATCTGAGCCCAATGGACACACATGCCAAGACCAGTGTGCCATTGATCGCATTGCTGGAATGGACAAACTCATTCACCCCCCACGGCAGAAAAAAATCCTCCTGTAATCTGCTGTTTCACTATTGGCCATTTTGTCCTCCACCTTCAAGGCCACTCACCATTAGCTACCATTGCCAACCTCGTCATCTGCACATCAGTTCCCCTGGACAGCACCAGTCGGCACTGCTTGACCGACTTCGATGGCACGCCCTGGAGGTCGAGGCAGTGCACATCGAATTTGTATATAACAGGGACCTTGCCATCCCTCCTCCTACTGTCATACCGCCGGGAGGACCTCCTGAACATGGTTGTCGCCCGCCTGACCTCCCCAATCCTGCGCACAGAGGAAGCATAGACTGACAATTTGAGGTGGACACATATGACCACATCCCAGTGATACCTCACAGCAAGAGGGCAGGAAATTGATGCGGATCAAATGGCGCTACGATCGGCAGCTGCTTTTCTGCCCTGTGTGAAGACCTTCTGGCAGAAGCAAACTGCAGCTGCAGTGTTGCTGTTGCAACTCGACATGACGGTGGATGGTTGGGTTGGGCACAAGTGGAGCTGCCATGCGTAGTGCACGGGCGTTCTCTTCTGCAGACGCTGGGACTAACCGCTACGTGCACATTCCAGGCCCTGGCTTTCCCTGCGTGGGGCTGTGATTGTGCGCGAGCGCGAAGCAGTCGCCTTCACCATGCCGCCCTCGCCTGCCCCAAGGTGGCAACAAACAATGTGCGACAGGCGAGCGCCCCAGCGCGAGGCAGACCACGGCCCGCTCGCCTTACGTCTGCGTGACCGCTGCCCATGGCCGCAGAGCCCGATGACTCAGTCGCAGCCGTCGGCGCCCGCGGCGTCGCAAACAGGGTCCGCCTCCGAGCCCAGCTGTACCGGGCTCCAGGGCCCCATCAGGGCCCTAGCGCCCGTACTGCCCACCCTTGGGAGCGATCTCCGCCCCCTTGACTGGGGCACTGGCCCAAGCGCTGGCGCGCGCCCAAACCGCCAGCAACCGCGCCCACGACCCAACCCCGCTCAACGTCTTGAAATTTCGGCCGACAGGCACCAGCCAACGTTCCCGAGCTGCAACGGGCCCCGTGCGCCCTCCCGCCTTTCAGGTACAGAATCGGTCCGCAGAAAACGAGGTGGGCCTCCTGTCAGACTGCGACAGGATTGAGCTCCAAAACTGTCAGCGCCCCCCCGAGGGACTATTTTGAGTTCGCCCGCCGCCGGCGCGGCGCTGAAGCGCGGCCAGGCGCCCGCACCGCTATGCTGCCGTCGGCGCCGGGGCGTTGCGCCCGAAAGGGGCGCCACCGCAACGCCGTAACCGCGCCAAGGGGCCCAGACCGCAGTGCATGACGTCGCCCACAGGGGAGGGGGGAGAGCGGGAATCACCCATCCCGGGCGAGATTCGATGATGATTGGGGCTCCCCGGGGTTCCCAGCGACCAGCGAAACGCACCACGGAGCGTGATGTTCGACCCGTTGGCTCCGCAGAGCATTTGGAAAGCATGGGGGGGGAGAGCAGGGGCCCCCGTTGGCGCGAACGGCGCCGAGGCCTGTAGCAAATTCGTTGGGTCGCCCACGGGCCTCGAGCGGCTCCCGTCTATGTAATGCAGTGTCCGTAATGACACCCGACGCCACTGAGGTACCGTACCTCCGCTAGGGGGCCCACCGCACGGGCGGGGCGGACGGGTGGACGCAAGGCCCGCTAGAAAAGGGCTCAAAGGGGGAGGGGGGGCGCCCAAGAAAGGAACGAGCAGCGCTTCGACCGTCTCTCCGGCGTTCCGAGGACGTCCTTGCGGCGATGCGCACCGGCAGGGGGCCCGGGCGAGCCTCAATCTTTTGAGCATTTGGACGTGGCACCAGATTTCGGCAACGACATGGCCTCCTCGAGACGCGTCCCCCCACGGGGTGCCACAACTGCACCACTCACGGCTCACTGCACCCGCGGATCGCGCGGCATCCGACCGCACAGCCGCGATTCTTGCGCCGCGCGTATGCGCCCAAACCGGCGGGCGAGCCGGGAATGGTCCGACGAGCGGGCACGGCGGGAGGGCCGCCGCGGCGGAGGGCGGCGAGAGGCGAGGCGCTGCGCTCACCTGGGGCGTCAGGCGCGGCTTCAACCCCCCTCCCTCCCCGTCGCTCCAGCTAGCGCAGCCCCCTGCGCGAAAGCCAGCCCTGTAGAGTTGCTCGATCAGCGCCATACATGGTCCTGTATGTCTCGTGCGCATGGCACCGGCGCCCGCCTGAGGGGGCCTTACTAAATGATGGGTGTCACGGCTGAAAGTGGTGGTCCCGGAGCGTGGTCACGTCAAAGGGGCCAATCGAGGAGCGGGTATCCGGACGATGCTGCTGGGCCCTTGGCAACCGAAACGGCGCGACCCAGGCGCCCACGGGCCGCGTGCGGATGCCAATGGATCGATTTCATTGCAGGACGCAAGCGACGTAA